>JAPYZJ010002454.1:0-20607 GCA_030522765.1 Ophioninae sp. B BG-2022a
GGGGGGGGGGGGTACGGTTGGCTCGTCGCGGTCCATGGCAGAGCATTCGTGCACGTTCCTTCGGTGTACGTTGACGTTTTTCCCCGAGTTCCGGTTTCCAATCGAGACGCGACGAATAATTGAGGAAAAAAAAAAATGTGGTATCAGGTGACGGGATTCGAGACGTTGAACGTATCGTCGAAACGTAACTGGCTTTATCGAGAATCCCGATCGTTCGAGAGCGACGCGTGAACAGGGGTCTGATTATTGTGATGTGGCATAGGCTGCTCGTGACGATACTTCTCGTCGCCTCAATGGCGAGGAGCGTTACGAGTATCCCGAGAGAGTGTCCCGAAAATTGCGATTGTACAATCGTCCGAAGATTCCAACTGAACGAAGTCTCGAAACCGGAAGTTGAAGACAACAGCGAGGAAGCGATCGAAGCACGTTGCTTGGGAATTCCAAGGATCGAGAACCTGCCGAAAAATTGTGAAAATCTGATTATCAGGGATGAGAAAGTTTGGGCGATAACGAGGCTGATTCGTGATCTCGAAAACAGCGATAGAAGAGTTTTTAAAGAGCTCGGTTTGATAAATTGTTCGTTGGTACGTTTGAACGTAACGTTGAATCGAATATCTCGGGATTCGTTACGAATCCTCGATCTTTCGTACAACGAAATCGTCGATATCGAAGATCTTCGAATAACGGATATCGATCGTTTGGTCGAGCTCGATCTAACCTCGAATCGCTTGACTCGATTGAAATCGGAGACTTTTATCGATTATCGTGGTTTGGTGAAATTGCGTCTTCGAAGGAATTCTATAAGAGCGGTAATGAAGAACGCTTTTGTCGGTCTCGAGCGTCTCGAGAGTCTCGATCTTTCGGACAATCGGTTGGTCAGCCTAGCCGAGGACGCTTTCGTACCTATGTCCTATTTGAAATCGTTGAATCTCAGTGGTAACAGACTCGGTGTATTGGGTGAAGGTTGGTTCGAGAATCGAAAGGATCAACAGCTCGAAACGAGCAGCAGAAGCGAAGACGTCGAAATCTCGTTGGTACTCGGAAGTGTAAGAAGATTGATAACGATAGACGTTTCCCGCGTTGGTCTGGAGAGAGTACCTTCCGCGTTGACGCGATCGGTAAGGTCGCTCAAACTAGCCGGAAATCGATTGACCGTTATCCGCGGTGGTGACTTCGACAGTTATCCTCTATTGCGGATCCTCGATCTCTCGTTCAACTTTATAAACCTCGTGGAGAACGACGCGCTCGGACGTTTGGAAAACCTCGAAGAACTCGATCTAACCGGAAATCGATTACGTGAATTACCACAGAGTCTTCCCTCGGCACTCCGTTCTCTGATCGTGAGCAACAATAATCTCGGTAAAATCGGTAATCGCGATCTCGAAGGTTTGACCAGATTGGAAAGTCTCGTTATCAATGATAACAACGTGAGTGAAATCGACGTTGGCTCGATGCTCGAACTTTTCAGCCTCAATGTATTGGACGTGTCGAATAATCCGATAGAGCAATTGCCAGCCGGAACTTTTGAAGGACCGGACAATCTCGTTGATATACGCATGTCAGGTTTGGTAGAGCTTCAATGGGTACCAGAAAAACACGCTGATATGGCGTTTCCAGTATCAGCACCGGAGAGACTGGTAACCCTAGATTTATCCGGAAGTCCAGCTTTGGCTGCTCAATTACTCGCGGACGAGGCTGCTCTCACGGCTTGCAAAAGCTTACGACGATTGGACGTTTCTCAAGCCAATCTAACCGAGCTCAGATCCGACTTGCCGTATTTGCTTCCGCAATTGAGAATCCTCGGGCTTTCGAAGAATCGCTGGAATTGCGCTAATGGAAATCTCGTTAACTGGCTGGCCAGGTGGACGCGAGATCACGAAGAAATTTTACCTCTCGGCGAATGTGTTTTTCGTAACGGTAGCCGATCTTTGCTCGTCGAATTACCGATCACGGACTCCGAGACGACGATCGTTACAACGAGCTTCGTAGAATTCAAGGAAACGTCGAAAGCTACCTCTGATCAACGAGGAATCGAGAAACGACGAGTCAATACCCTCCTAGGCGAACATCCGGCTTTCATCGTACTCGCCGGTGCTGCTATCGCCACTCTTCTTCTAGCACTGACCGTTGTCATCAATCGCAAACGATATCCAACGATCAACGATTATCCCGAGCATTACGAGCAACGCCGACCGATTATCTCCGAGCTCTGGTGAACTCATCCTCGAACACGCGCATCCCCTCTAATCGCTTTCAAAAGCCATTCAGCCAAAGACACAAGCACACTGAAACACTCACGTGACAATAAATGTTAACGAGTTGGTAACGTGTACAAAATTGGTAACTCGTACACGAGTATTACAAGTACACGGTGACACGCACACACGGAGTGCTCGACGATACGGAATACCGGAAAATTAAAAAAAAAAAAAAGATAAAAAACAACAAAATCTCAGAGTACAGAATAATATGATAATGAATGATAATTTTTATGATAACAATGAAGAGAACTAGATATTATCTTTCGTAAATTAACCCAGTGTCAAAAATACGACTCCGTTAATAAACCGTTGTACAAACGTGCTTTGATATATATATATATGTATATATTTTTTTTTTTTTATTGCGAACGAATAATTCGTTTTGTTGGTTTTGTTTTTTTTTTTGTGTTTGAAAAAAAAATTTTTTCCACTCACCAAGCTCGGCGAAAAATATTTCCCTCAGCGACAGGAATTCCTCGTCCGGAGCAATATCCGGCTTCCCGAAACAGTCGTTCTCTGGCCATACCGCTCTGAAAGGTTTTTTCAACGTAGTCTTATTACTGTTGCAGATCTGCTTTGATACTTAGGGATCAGGTTGAACGTTCCAACGTTGAAATATGACGAAAATTATTTTCCAATTTCGGGATTTTTTTTATCAAATTCTTTCGATTTTCTCAACTCTTTATTCGTTACGAAAAATCGTCAATAATTTTTCAAAACTGTTTTAAATATCTAGAACTCGAAAAAAGTATTTTATAGTTTTTTAAAAAGGAATTTAATCAAACCCAAACAAATAATCAATAAATTCCCGACCGGATGAAACTTTTTTTTTATCATCGTTTTAAAATATTTTCGATCAATTTCATTGCTGCAATTGACGGCTTTGATGAAAAAAAAAAAAAATCGCTTTTTAATTTGCTTTAAAATTGTTGTTCGCACTTGAATTTTCGTTAAACTTGAATTACCTCGAGGAACGCAACAATCCGAGCGCCCGTTCGAAATCCCTTTTGCGAAGGAAAATTTGTATTTTTTTCATGGCTTCATTTTTCTGTGCATCAATTGGAATTTCGAGGGTCGCATCGAACGGTACAACCTCTGGTATAGTTCCCTCTCTCATGACGGCTGATATTTCCGGTGCAATCTCGTCCCAAATCTCCTCGAGCGACTTTATTGGCAACGTCGAAGCTCGAGGATTTTCCTTCCTCTTTTTCGTTTTGGCTGTCGATCGTTTCGCGGTTTTCTTGGTGACGACCATGGTTCGATCGCCGCCTGAGAATTCTCGGAGCATTTTCAAAAATGTATGAGTCGTCGTTACGAGATCAGCCAAGTAAGCTCTGCGGAAAAATAACGCTCGAGGATAAACATTTTTCGTCGGACTTTGAGGATTGCCTTTTAGATCGAAAGTTTTGCCTTTTCGATCGAAAGTTTGTTTTTGTCGGAGTGGAAGAAACTTGCCTCGACATTTTCGCGTCGTCGTAATGAAGTAGCTGGTCCAATATAACTTCGCGATATTCCGCCAGATAGAAAATGTTGCTCTTTATTATCTTGCTCGATTCTCTTACGCCCTCGTCGTTCGCCTTATCCATAGCTATCAGAGTTAGCAACAATTCTTGATAAGCTTTCAGCGCCAAGTGCAACCTCTTGAACCAAAAGTAATTTTTCTTCTTGTCCGAAGCCATCGTGTCGCAATAATCCTCCCACTTCATTCGGACCAAATGAAAAATCTCCGTAGAAATAGTCTCGCTTTTTCGCCGAAATGAAAAAAAAAATCGGTTATAACGACGAACGAAAGAAATAATATTGGGAAATTGAAGATTGATTGATACCTGACGTATTTCACTTGAAATTTGTAATGACGATTGAATTCCATGAAAAAGCGCAAAGTCCATAAAAAGCAGCTCACGTCGGAAGCGATACCCGCGTCACCGCCACCGTTTATACAAAACCTCGCGTATCTCATTACCGGATTGTAAGCTCCGTTCAAAAATTCCACGCAAAACTCCTTCAGGAAGAGACGAACGCTCAACGCTGATGTCCTTTCACGCTTCGTGTCGCTCATTGGTAATTTCGCTTTTCTTTGTTTAACCTTCTCCTATGATAATCGTAATAATCCTCCGTGAAATATTAAATCGTTTTTAAAGAAATTACGAAATTGTACCTTTTCCTGACCAAACTCCAGAGCTTCTATATTTTGATAGGGCTTGTGACATATCATCTGGTTTTCACCGATCGCCTTCATGTTCTGTACAACGAAAGTTCCTCCAAATCGAGAATGCCTGAATGGGAAAGACGAATGAAGATTTTTTATATGATTTGGAAAACAATTTATATTTCATTTTTAATGTTAAATATTAATATTTAATATTTAATACATATATTCATTTTATTCATTTTCCACAATGCATTTTTCCAACTATTATTCCCAAAAAGATAAAAACTGAATGCATAATGAATGTTACGATGCACGTACGTTAAGTTTCGCATTTTTTTTTATAATACTTATTAGATAACGTATAAATATGTATGAAAATTTAATGAATAGTAATGGACGAGAGTACCTGGAGCCAGCATATTTTTTTATTTTTTCCATCCTCTCCCGTACTTCCTTGTCGCGAATGGCGAGCAATTTCGCGGCGTCCTTTTCCTTTTCAACGTTTGTACGTTGCAACCCGACGCTTGCCAATTTCGCGGGGCATTGCTCCGTTAGCATCAGCGTTATAATCTATCGAAAATACGAGGCTTCGAAGTTTCATTTTGTACAGCATGACTCGAAAACACCACAAATACCGGACAACGCGTGAATGTACCTCGAGAATTTGAATGTGATATTGCTGTTCCGAAGCGTTGCTCGCGATGAATAGGAGCATGTCGACAAGCCCGGATGTATGCATAGCAAAAAGGACCTAAACAATGCACCGGAATACAATAGTGGCAACATTCATTTATCCAGCGTTGAAAAAACATAGAATGAAATAGAATACTGTTTCTACTCCAACGTTCATCCAAATTTTCATTCGCCGTTGTTTCACTTCAATGTCACTTTCTAGCTACGTTGAAGGATCACGCGTTCGAGCTTCATTCAAGTTCAATTCGAGAATGAACCTTGAAGGATCGGATGCAACAAGAACGGAAGAGGACTTTGAGAATTATTTTTCTCTTACCTCGTCGTGAACCGTTGCGTCATTTTCAGCTCGTATCTCGTTGTCGTTCGGCGGAACTTGCAAAACGTTTCTTACCAGCGTTAAGATTCTCTCGATTATCATTACGTTATCCTCGCCTCTTTCCGCGGGATCCTTGGGTCAAAAATCAAAAACTGTAAAGCCTTGCAACGCTGGACAGTAAAGAGAGAAAATCTTCTATGGGATTACCATATTGAGGATATTTTTTAATCGTTTTCCAACTACCGTCCATACTTGCTCATCCGCCAGGGAATCTTTGTATCCCTGCAGATAAATGACCAACTGCTCGTAAGTGGTACGAGTCGACTTTTCCGACGGAAGAGTCTCGTCGTAAACCATCAGAGCTGGACTGGTCAAGTTGATGAGAAGCCTGAAGAGAAACGAATCGTATTTGTCGCTAGATCGGAACGGCCATATCGGCATCAGCTTTTACTCACCGTAAAAGGACATCCCACAATTCTATCTTTTCGCAGTGTTGTACAAAGATTTTTTTTAGATCCGTTTCTAGCAACTTGGCTCGACCGAGGTATTGTCTGACGTAATGAGAGTCATCGTCGCGCTTCAAATACTTGATAAGATCCTTGACGACGTCTGTGTGTAAATAATTGACGGATTTATAATTATTCGAATCGCTGATTCGATTGGAAACAATGTTGATTACTGATTCAATGAAAAAGTTGTTTTAGGAAAAAAATAATCAGTCATGACTCAAACTCGAGAAATAGGAACGAATCTTTGTTTCTATGGATTCCAAGATTCGTCGATCGGAATCAACAGGTGGCGAAGGGATCTGGAGTGGTTATTTGGGTTCCTCGCTCGATGGTCCATTTTACATGTTAATTTCTATGACTCTCACAGAAAACAAAGAATACGTAAATTCGAAAAGTGTCTCACCCAAACAATGAGGATCCAGGAGATAATTGATGCCGTTGTCGTAACCGAGAGCGGCACAGGTAGCGGCGAGTTCAGCGGATATAAAGTCGGTCATTGTTCGTTACAGAAATGAACTCGTATATTTATAGAAATACAATTGGAACAAATTTACAACAAGTTTGCAACGAGTCGTGTATGATTTTGCGCCGAAACGAGAATATCGAAGGCTTAACCTCAAAACGTCGAACCGGCTTTTTTATCGTCCATGACGCGCGAATCCGATGTTTTGCAAATAACAATCATGTCGATTTCTTTATTGAGAAATTGTAACACTTTAGTAAAAAAAATAACTTCCAAGCGTTGGAAACTTTAAAATCTTTCGATTGAACGTTTTTATTGATGGGTGTAGGGATCGTTCTATGACAAAACTGGCACCTCAATTTCCCGCGCAAGCATTGCGCAGGCGCCGGCGCGCCGCGTGCTATTTATCGATATACATGCATAGATGCCCAGTTGAACGCTAGTCTTCACGGTGATCGGTACCGAGCGGATGTATAAAGTGGACTTCGCTGAGAACGTTGAAAAGCATAAAGACAAAGTATATACAAAAGAGCATCAGCCCGTACGAACGACGAGCCAAAAGTCCGTAAACGTTCAAGTAAATCAGAGACGCGACTAGAGAAGCGAGCAAGAATGTTAGACAACCGGGCATCATCTGGCTCGTTCGTATCTTCGCGCGATAGTTATCGTGTTGATAAGCCGCGAAAGTCCAAGAAATCCCAAGCCCGAGAAGAGTGTTGAAGAGCGGACCACCGAAACAAGCCGAATATCCCATCCGTGGAAAACCTCTTTTCGCTACCGCGATGTTCGATATCAAATCTGTACAGGATACGCGACGGACATTTTTTTACTTTGGACGGGACTTTAGCCACCGCACTCTAACCTTTTCTCCTAAAATCACTCTCCCTCTATTCGTAATAGAAAATATTGAGTTGATTTTTTTCAACATGTCGCCATTTGTTTTTTTATGTAAATTTGTCTTAAGGGGATGACGATCACGCGTCCATCCACTTCGAAGTTTTGAAACCACTATTCTCTCAACTGGCTGAAATGATCGGTACGAAATTTGTTGTGTGCATTCAGGACGATGGCACCGAGAGCCCCTCGGTCGCCATTTTGGATGAAAACGTTTCATTCTTGTGAAATCGCGGTTTGAAACGTCTCGGCGATCCATCTCGTACTCGTGTGTCACGTGGTAATATTCGTCATGCCCTTAAAGACTAACGGAGAGATTCGCGTTGAATATCGTAGGAATCGACTCACCCCCAACGCTATTTCCCCAAGCGAGTAGCGTGATGCCGAGCATGGCATCCGAAATTCCGGCCGCGTATCCTACGCACTCCAGTACCGCCATGACTTCGCTCGCGATAACGTACACGACGAGCATAGCGGCCACAAATCCGAGAAACGCGAAAGCCTTGTGACGTTTTTTTTTTTCACAATCGTTAATTCGTGTCACGAAAGATATTCGGGGATGTGAATTCGTCCGAGTACTCACGTTGTGATATTTGGGACATCTGTTGGGGTCGGTCCTCACGAAAACGAAAATGGCCACAGCGAGACCGAGGATGAAAACGAGTGGAGCAACGGGTACAGGACCGAAATGTTTGTTCCACACTAAAGTCGACGCAGATATTAAAAAATGGCGCATTAAGAAAAAGGTTTGGAAAATTATTAAAACGAACGGTAAAATAATGAACCTCGTAATATGAAGAGACTAGCGAGCGGCGTGATCGCGAGTTGAAAGCAATTAAGCAATTTCGACCAGCCTCTTTTTTCCGCGGTTTCATTAACGACGGGAATCAAGCATTGGAGTAAAAATGTGACGGGTGCTCGTAAAACGAGAATCACTCTGACGAAAATATTTCCGTTTTTCCAATCTTGAGCGGTTATCGGATTGACGTCATAAAGAAATTCCCAAAAGAGTCCTGTGGGTCGACGGCTCGGATGGGAAGTGTCATCAGCCTCGTCGCTTTCAGTCCCGTCCATTCTTCGTTCCTTCGCTAACTCCGTGGCTATAGCCACATCTGACAAAGACACCCACTTTCGTAACCCCCACCCATTTTTTTTTCGTCACTCCCGCATTTGGTCGAGCGTTATATAGGATTGGATGGTAAAATCGGAAATTCGTTTCAGTAGCGAAACGACGAACGCGAAAGTAAGAAAGTGAGGCGTACCGAGCTTGGCGCGAAGACTGTAAGCTCGCGGACGAAGAGTTACTTCCCGCCGCGTATCCGACTTTGCATGATCCGCTCTATAAGCGACGTAAGTTTTTAGAAGTTCCGGATCTTGCAAACGTGGAATTCTCCCTGTAAAATAAATTTCCGTTTACGTTCCTATGACGTAATACGAATGGGATCAAGATGGCCGACATCTAGATGGCGTCGTTAGTTCGACGTGTTGCATCATCCCAACCAAATGGATTATGAGTTACATCGTTATCTCGAAGAAAATACATGTGCCGTACCTTTTTGTTTTTCCTCTTTATTCTCGTAAAACTGCATAGCGATGACAATGATGAGAAAAATAATGTACAAGAGGATGACACCTGTTGACATCGAACATTTTGGTTAAACACACGGTAAGTAAAAACTGGATTTGGTACGATCGATTATTTCAGAAAACATCGAATTTCAGAAAAATCCACAAATTAAGAATTGAGGGTTAAAATAAAACGAGTTGGAAAATCATTAGCGCAGTACGACGGCGGAATCAATGGCGTTTCTAAATATAATCGAGCGTGCCAATCTCGCGGTTCGAGGTAAGGCAAAGGATTCGCTCACTCAGAGCTTCCCAAAGATGCATAATTCCGTCCTCGCTCACGTAGCATATCCAACATACGGCAATAATGTAGTAGCAGCAGTCCCTCGTGAATGCGTTGAAGGAAATGCGAAAGGGAGATACGAGAACTACCGAGCCGGCTATTACCGCGGTTACGAATATTCCGGCTCCTATTAACTCGGTGAACATAATTACCATCTCATCCTCATCGGAGACCAGTGAAGTGAATATGTCGGGGGCGCCATTACCGAACGCCAATATAGTTACACCCGCTATATTTTCCGACAAACGGAGCACTCCGGCTATCACGCTCAGTGAGGGGCAAAAGCTGTTTTATCGTTATTATCATTATCATCATTATCATCGTCATTACAATCATAATCATCATCATCGCATTGTTACAACGAACCGTTCAAAAAGACATTTTCAATTCCGGAATATTTGAGAAATATCTCGTTAGCTGATGTGTATTATGAAAAGATTACAGGCTGTAAAATTTACTTCCGCCATATAGCCAATCAGTTACTGAACAAACCGGAAACGAGCAACGCCGCCGCTGAGACGCGCGCGCCGCTCGTGGCGAAATTATGAACCGCGAGTGAAAAACCGTTGGAGAGAGTACGCAGACGGCTATCGCGTCGCTCACTGTATTTTTGCTTTTAAAACTTTGCGACTCACAAATTGTCCGCGGTCGTGCCGAGTACGAGAAAGAGATAAATCAGCCAGAGAACCAGCAGGAAAACACCGAGGGGAAAAGTGGAACTGTCGGGAAAAGTGCAGAATAACAAACGTCCGTATTGTACGAGGGAGTCCGTATAACAGTCCGGTTGATTCTTGATCCATTCGCAGCGTTCGTCACGCGCGATATACCACACGTAAGAGCAATCGTCCTGCGAATCGATAAAAGAAAGAGAAAAAAAGGTAAAGTAGTTTCTAAGATACTCTCGAACGTCAATGTGAAGTCGGAGCTCTGGGAACGAAAACACATTACCTCTCTGATCTGAAAACCTCCGTATTTGACAATGTTCGTCGATCTGGCCGCCATCTTTTTCGCTCTCACGCCATCCCGGCACGATACTCATTTCTTTTATCGTAAATCAGGAAAGCTTTTTTGGCTATTTCGAGAATATCAGTGAAACGAGATGGCGTTGTTTGGGTTGGAGGGAACGGTTTATCGAGGTTGTTTGGGTTTGTTCGAATTTTTTTAAGTTCGTTTGGGTTTGTTCGAATCTTTTTGAGTTTGTTTGGGTTTGTTCAAATCTTTTGGAGTTCGTTTGGGTTTGTTCGAATCTTTTCAAGTTCGGTTGGGTTTGTTCGAATCTTTTTAAGTTCGTTTGGGTTTGTTCGAATTTTTTCAAGTTCGTTTGGGTTTGTTCGATTCTTTTTGAGTTTGTTTGGGTTTGTTCGAATATTTTCAAGTTCGTTTGGGTTTGTTCGAATCTTTTTGAGTTCGTTTGGGTTTGTTCGAATCTTTTCAAGTTCGTTTGGGTTTGTTCGAATCTTTTTGAGTTTGTTTGGGTTTGTTCGAATCTTTTTAAGTTCGTTTGGGTTTGTTCGAATCTTTTTAAGTTCGTTTGGGTTTGTTCGAATATTTTTCAGCTTTCGCCTTTTCAACACAACAAAAAAAAGTCCATCGCGTAAACGCTCGCACACACAAATAATCGTACAGACAACGTTAAGTAATAATGATTTTTATTAACTTATTAATTCTCACATACAATAGTATTATGCGTGAACAATCAAATATTTTATAAACAAAATTTACAAAATAAGATTCGAGTCTTTACAACTAAAAGCTACTAGTAGTATTAGTTACGGATCACATAGCTTTTATACTCGTATATAGTATTTTATTTATTTATTTATTTATTTATTTATTTATTTATTTCGCCACGCGCGACACATTAACCGCGCCCGCAAACATTCGACGCTATTCTTTCATTTTATGCTCTCTACTATCGTTCCCCATCCTCGAAAATTCCAATCGGCTATTTATCCGGTCTCGATAATTATTTCGGTGAAAAATCGTTATCGAGATCGGACGAATAGCGATCGAAATAAATCGATCGGAGAATGATATACGAAGGGAAGGGTTATCAGGGATGAATCGGGCCGACGGGATGGTGGAGGGAGGAAGGGGGGGCGTTCATTTTTTTGCTACACACTATTAATAATTAATAGTATAATACATTCATAAAAATTCAACTTCTCTATGTGTAAATATAAAATTATCATCTCTTAATCGTTACACCGCTGACAGTTGATATAATATGTATAATTGCGTAATCGTGCGGAACACGATTCGCTCGTTGAATATACGTACTCGCTCACTTTTCATTTTCTTTTTTTTTTTTTACCAGGGCATCGCATCATTGGGCTATGAAAGTGCGGATATTGGCTCATTCCCGAGTCGATTTGTTGTTGCTCTTTTTTTCGATATTTTATATTTTTTTATATATATTTTTTTTCTTTACTCGTTCCAATGTCAAAAGTAAACTCGAAATTCGTGAAACACGTGTACATATACATATATATACACGCACGTACCACTCGATACGTAATTCCGTACAGGCATGGCCGAAATTATTGTAAACAATTAAAAAAAGGAAAACATGAGGTTTAATTGAGAACGTGTATAGGCCAAGCACCGTGAGGATGACTCGTATTAACGAGCTCACGTTAAATCGCAATCACGGTCCTTTGGTGTCGAATTCTCGTTCCGTTTAATTCCCGAAGCTGATAATTTGCGTCAATTATTAGGAAGCATGTGGTCATACAAGAATCGTCAATTATTCGGCCGAAAATCATAATCAAACATCTCGGCCCCCAAACCTGCACGACTCTCTAATGACGAGGTCTTTTTTATTTTTCTTTTTTTTTGATTCGAGTGTTTATATATATATATATATATTTGTTTAAATATTTATTTTGTTTCCAGGGAGCATACGTCGTTCTCATCGGAAAAATCTGTCACCGGTTTGCACGGTGTCGTTATTTAAATATTACACGGCTTCGTTGATGCTGGCCCGCGTCCAACTGATGATACTTTTGATCCGCGCTATTTCATATATATCGTTTATTGTCCGTCATTCATCATACACGGCTAACGCTCTCAACCTCCCATATTTAACCGTACCTTTCACTCACCTCATATTTCTTACTACTTTTCAATCAATCTTACTCTCCATATGTGTGTTTGTGTGTGTGTGGGTTGGTGTTCGGGTTTGGGTTTGTTTGGAGATTGGGTTTTTTTGGAATTTGGATTTTTTTGGAATTTGGAGTTTGTTGGGTTTTGAATTTATTTGGGGTTTGGGTTGCTTTGGATTTGGGATTTTTACGAGAATTTGAAAATTCGTTTGGATTTGTTTAGGTTTAGGATTTTTTTGGAATTTGGAGTTTGTTGAGTTTTTAATTTATTTGGGATTTGGGTTGGTTTGGGTTTGGGATTTTTATGAAAATTTGGAAATTCGTTTGGGTTTGTTTAGGTTTAGGATTTTTTTGGAACTTGGAATTTTTATGAGACTTTGAAAATTCGTTTGGGTTCGTTTAGGTTTAGGATTTTTTTGGGTTTTCAATTTTTTTGCGGTTTGGGTTGGTTTGGGTTTGGGATTTTTATGAGAATTTGGAAATTCGTTTGGGTTTGTTTAGGTTTAGGATATTTTTTAGAATTTAGATTTTGTTGGGTTTTGAATTTTTTTGAGGTTTGGGTTTGTTTAGGTTTATAATTTTTTTATACGGACTTTGAAATTCGCTTGGGTTTGTTTGGGTTCATAATTTTTTTAATGTCGATTTGAAAATTCGTTTGGTTTTGTTTAAATCCCGGATGAGTGTTCTTTTGTCTACTAACAGTGTACAATCAAGGGCCGATCTATAAGAATCGGTAACTCAATCCTCGCTACAATACGAATTACCGGCAAATAATGCAAAGAAAATAAATAAGCGAAGATAAAGATTGTTTTTAAGAAACGAGATTGGCCACTTCTCTCTTTCTCCGTCGATTCAAAAGTCAATGAGAGTTTACCTCGCGTTAAAGTATCGACTCACCCAAGACAGTTCCAAAATACTTTGTGTGGAAAAGATATAATTTCGTCCTGTTGAGTTCCAAATGTACGAGGGAACGTTTGAGAGACGTTTCATTCGGTTCGTAAATTCGATTGGAAAACTAGAGCTATTGGGCTCGGCTGTACTATTGTGTAGGCCTAAACGTGTATTTGTTTCAGTTACAGTGGAACGCCGATTAACCGAAACGAGCTTCAACGTCGAGGCAACTTACTCCGATCGAGATGTTTAAATGAGCGCACGGGGTTTCGTATATTATCTATTTGTTCTGTTGTTAAACTTAAATAAGTGTTTGTTGAAATTAACAAAGTTTATTTTATGTCTGACAATTCGTTTTTCTTTATTACCAGTCTATGTCCGATTATCCGAATTTTCGATTATCCGAATCGACCCCAGTCCCAATTAATTCGAATAATCGGCGTTCTACTGTATATGTATTATCGTGTCTGATGGAAAATATGGAAAACATCGATAGCCCACAGTACGCATTAACAGTTGTTCCGTTAAGAATAATAATGCGTGAAAAATACGTATGCCAAAGCTGAATAGTTATTTTTCTTATTGGAAGTCGTATTCTCGCAGCAGTCCTAAATCGGCAATTTTTTAAATCAATAAATCAAAACGAAATTTTCGAAAAACGTGAAAATAATGTCGAGCCTGATTTGTTAATTACTAAAAAGAATTAACTTTGATAAATACTGAAAAAAATATTTTATCATTGCTTATCAAACTTAATATTCATTAGAAATCACGATATCGAAAAACCATCAAACCTCGGGCTTTCGTATTTTTCGCGCAAACGAGTCAATCGCCGCGTATGAGTGACAAAAGGAACTATCCAAGTAACGTGACTCGGCACGTGTTTAATCAAGGGCGAAATTGGGATATCTCTTTATCATTCGTACAGTTCGAAATCTTTTGCATTTTGATCTTTTGATTATTCAGCCGTTGAATCGGACGATGATCAACGAGGAAACGGGAAGAGGTGGAAGGGGGGTAACTGCCAAGTTGAACGATCCTTCAATAATCATCTGCATTGTTTCCTGAAGGATCTAGCAGCGGGAAGAGATTCGGCGGAACGAGCGAGTTGCTTGGTCGATGCCCGTTTGGGTGTCTGGTCGTTGGTGATGTCACGATTTTTCAGTGAGCCACCGCTGGCCCCGTTGTTTCCACTGCTGATCGATGATGACTTCGTTAGGATCCTCGGGCTTGTCTTTTTCACTATTTTCCTTGTTTTACACGAAAGACCGCGACGTCGCCCCCCCGATGCTTTCTCGCTATATCTGTCTAGTTCCATCATTGCCTCTTGAATCGCATTTTCCAATTGCATGTTCAATTTACGACTTCTATAAAAGACAATTTTTGTCATTCACATGATGGATCAGTCGAGATGATTCAACGATTATTTAAAGTTAGGATAAATTATAGGAATCTCTCTGTCTACCCCCACCTCTTTTTTGGTTTCTCACTTTTTAGATTTAGCTTTTTAGTTTTTTTTTTTTTTTTTGAAATTTTTAATTTTTTTTTATATATAAATGTGCCATGCGTGCGTGCGTACGCGAATACACAAAATACACACACTGCTCCTACGACATATTCACACATGAGATATATGGCGATAGCGTGGACGTTTTTTTTTTTTTTTTTTTGGGGATTGGAAAGCGATTTGTGAAATTTTTTCGTAGTCCTCTGCGATAAAAGTTTGTCGATGTCGATTATGGAATAATGGGGGAAAACCGTGGGAGGCTTATTGCGTGTGGGCTCTTGCTAAGCAGCGTGTTATCCATTCGTGAAACGTTGATGTATCGAAAATCATACGTTGCATATCCACATTGGGGATTGTTGAAGGATTTTGAAAATGTTGAGGTGTTAGATTTTGAGGGTTAGATTTATCGGGAAAAAAATATTCTCGTTGCGTTTAAAAAGTGCAAACTTCAAGAATGATGGAAGTTAAGAGTGAAATTGGAACACCCAGTTAAGACGATTTTCTATACCCTATGTAAACCGAGTAAAAAAAAAAGATGCTTGAAGAAATAAAAGTATTTTTTCGATGCTCTCTACCTCTTTTGAGCTTCTGGTGCACGCTCTTACCGGACAGAGTGTAAAACCGATTCGTTCATTTTTTCGTTCTCGAATAAATCCGATATTTTTTCGTCAGTCCGAATTTTACTTTTGTCACGTATTTGCTGTATTTTAGTTTCTTTATCGAGATTCGTCATTACGCGTCTTTATAGGCTTCTATAACCTCACGAGTTTCTCTTGGGCTTTTCCTCTCGACTGCTCGTTAGTCGATAGAAATCTTTCGAGGGCCTCATTATGAGCTCTATCTTGGATTCCACTTTAAAGAATTTACTGTCTGGCCAGGACGCTCGTTTAGGAAACTTCATTTTTTTTTCTTCCTCAGTCATCTAGGAAAAAGAGGCGCGGATCCTTTGCGAAACAGACATTGAACGGGGGTTGGATGGGAACAGTAGCCAAGATGGAAAAAGTAAAAAAAAAAAAAAAAATGGGGGAAAAAGTCGTTCGGTTCGCGAAGTGGTATTGATCGTGAAAACCAGAGGGTCGAATCGCAGCTGGGGCTTTTGATCGGGGACCGACAAAGCTGTCTTCACTGAACCGGATATATTCCAATTTCAATAGCGCCTTCGGAAGGGAAGATTATTTACAAAGCAAATGAAGAATCGTTTACGGTACCAATAAAATATAAAAAAAAAAAGGGGGGGACTAAATCTACATCGATTCGTCACAGAGGGAATTGGCTTGATATCAGATACGGAGGCAAACGGATAAGGAGAAAAAAAAATTAGTTTTGTTAGTGGCAACGTCCTTTCAAGTACCATTCGTTCATCGTTGGAGCTTGTAACCGAGAAATTTCGATATTGTTGGATTTGCACGTTGATTGTGACTGCGTTACAAGGTAATTTCAGAGTCGTGTGAGTTTCGTGAAATTCGTTAGTGATGCACAGCCTCGTTAAGTTACGGCTTGGTATTCAATTTATGCAAAAGTGTTGTTTTTTTTTATTTGTTTGTAAACTTGTTGCGACTCACTTCCTAACTCTTTTGCGGGCACGGTGATGAGCTTCGAGGCCGTCGGATAGAGATTTGAGGCTCTTGATTTGGACATTGGTCAAACCGGTCGCAGACCCAGCTCCGTACCATCGTACACCTACGGTCAAACTTCCGGGGGGTCCAACGGTTTCGACTTTTCCCGGCCATGCCGAACTTCCCAGGGCTGCTCCCCAAACGAGCTGTCCAACTTCCAGTTTCCAATTGCTTCCACCTTCATCATCATCACCTTCCTCACCATCCTCATTATCCTCATCCTCCTTCTCCTCATCATCATTATCATCATCATCATCATCATCATCTCCATCATCATCATTATCATTATCATCATCATCATCATCATCATCATCATCATCATCATCATCATCCTCCTCTTCTTCTTCTTCTTCCTCATCAACCACGCCTGATACTGATGGACCAAATATATAAGCAACGTTTTTTAATCTTCCTTCTCGCGAAGAAGAAGAAGAGACAAGTCTGGCTAAATATCCCTTTACTTGTAACGCAGTTACAAATATTTATCAGCACTTCTTTCCCACGAGTATTCGTTATTCAACCTTTTCCTGCTGTCAGACAGGGAAAGCGAGTACAGATCGTGCAGTGATGCACTCGCGATCATAGCAGTGGTAGTGAGTGCTGTATTATCAGCTGGAGAATTATTAGTGGCGATGGTAAGTGGTTCAGCAGAAACGACGTTTTTTTTTTCCTTTTTCTCGTGCCACTTGTGTGCGAAATTAACTCGGCTTTTGCATATTGGGTCTTTAAAGGAACAGTCAAAATTTGATACTGAAATTTGTCTTTTTAATTTGAATTAAAAAAATGTTGTTTTTAATTTGAATTAAAAAAATTTTGTTTTTAATTTGAATTTAAAAAATTTTGTTTTTAATTTGAATTAAAAAAATGTTGTTTTTAATTTTGTTTAATTTTCATAAACAATGGTTTTATACTTTTGAGTTTGGGAGCTGCTGGACCATGAAGTAGACATTTCGATAACAAACCCAGAACTTTTTTCAGACTTTTTTGGAAGCCTTAAAAACTCTGTAAAATTTGTCTTTTCCTTAAAAGACCCAGTATACACACCGTACAGTCGGAAATATACCGCGCAAACGCTGGGTTAAAAAAAATTGTGTCACGACTATGCGTCAAGCTGTTGGTGCGTTAGATCCTACCAAAAACGATATTTCCAAGATACGGATGAACCCTCGCGTACCCCGGTGACTCTAGGGTCGTCAATGAAAAAATGAATGCGTTTTTTATCAACTGGAATGATAACTACCAACTGGTGTCATCAGTGTATTTGGATATCCAGTTGGAATAATCGGAATCTCTTGGATCTCCGACTGTAATAACCGAACTCTTCGAGTTCCTGGGATCATCAGACTCATTAGATTGGAATCATCAAAACCATAATCAATCTCCAACCGGACTAATCGGACTCTGGATTCTCATTGGGTCAAACCAGGAAGAAAGAGAGATGGCGATTTCCGAAAATCGTTTATCAAGCGATCCAAAAGTCTCCAGCTTTCCTAATAGCTACATCGAAGCAACGTTTGAACTCGTCATGCAGCATGCTTGAAAATTCGATTTTTCCACAGGATTTGGATTCGGGATAACGAATAAGCGTGTTAATAAGAACTACCAAGCGATTAAACAAATTTACGCTACGAGCCAAAGATAAGCACGTGAATTTTCTTTCCTCCTTTTCGTATCCAAGATATACATAACAAAATACTGACCATCCTGGTCTTCATGCAGAATCGGGTGCATGTCGTGTACGGAGGTGAGCTTTCGCTTGATTCCCCGGCTCTCGCACCTCCCCGTGCTCATCACACCCTCCGTTTGTTCCGATGTCTCCGAAGCATAAATCTGCGTTAAAGACAACTCGATCATCTCATACACAATTCTACAGCAGTTGCATGCCATTTTTTGATTTTTTTTTTTTTCAACCCCTCCCCAACCCAACAGAAAAAAATGAGAATGAAAATAATGACGCGAATTGTATGTGCAAAACCGATTGTTCCGCGATGTATTTCCATCGAAATTCATTATCATTATTATTATTATTATTATTATTATTATTATTATTCGTACATAATTCACGGAACGAGATCGGGCCGGTATAACGACATGCGATAATAATTGGCAAATACCAAAAAACTGATAACAGGCTCAACGGAAAACCCGAATTATACGCATGCTCTCGATGACGCAATTTGGGCTTTTTTTTGTGTGGCTAAGGAGAGAATTTGAATAATCAATCGTAATCGATCGAATAATCAATCAACAATGATTGTTCCAATTGAGCATGAATTTATTGAAAACATTGTGAGAAATCCTGGACGTATATATATATATGTGTGTGTTTTTTTTTCTTTTCAATATTTATATATATACCTCCTGCAAAGAGACTTCCATGATGGAAGGATAACTCGATTGTGATTACATCATTGCAACGTACGCTTTAAATAATAAATTCTAATGACGAATTATAGGTTCATCCTATGAAGAAACTGTGGAAATAATGTTTAAATACAAACTAATTACAAACTTAATAATATTCGAGTACGAATTCGTTGATTCAATTTTCATATGTATATGTATACATAGACACATATTATATGTGTGTTTGTGTGCATATATATATATATATGTTTGTGTATAATTTTAAAAAAGCGTGAATAACTGTCAACTCGCGATAAAGTGGTTCTCGAGTCTCGAGAAAAAAAAATGTACAATCGATCCAACAAACCCCACGAATATTCCTCACGAGAGTTCGGGCCACGATTTTTCACAATCGTTAGTATCGGGTCCGGTGTCTTTGCACGAGGTTGGATGACATTGCCATTGTGCGGAAAGACGACGACAGTAAGAGTCCGTATCGTCGGGATATAAATGAGGATAGAGGGTGGTGGTCGCTGGTAACATTTGAGGATAAACGGTGACGTCGAAACCGGCAACTTTCTCAGTCGGGTATGACATCGAAGGGGAATCAACGCGGGTTGATAAGGTTTCGGTTTCGATAATGTTTGAGAGCTTATCGTCGATCTGTCGGAGGTCGAATTGGGAACACAATTGGGTTGGGTATTGGGTGCCATCAGGTACAGCGATTTTTTTTTCGTCGTCGTCATCATCGTCATCGTCATCGTCGTCATCATCGTCGTCATCGTCATCATCATCTGGCTCATTGATCGGATTTACAAAATTCGAACGATCGATTGATTCGTTAGTTGTTATCGATAAGAATGATCCGCGTTTGAGCAAAGAGTCTTCCTTTGGCTCGTGAAGATTATAGAGTACCGGTATGTATTTATTATGAGTGAATGATGATAATGAATTATTCACGTACTCGTCGTACGAGCTTTCACGAGCGTTTGTTATTATATTTGTATTATCGACGATCGGCTGATCCCCCGGCGCAGTATTGTCCACTGTGTCTGAATATATTGAATGATTTGGTGACGAGGTGTCCATGTGCTCCGAATCAGGGTATGTGTATTCTGGGTGTGTCGTATCGGCCCCTTGTTCCGTATCTATTAGGATTAGACGACCCGCTTCTTCGCTGAACCCATTCTCTATGGAGCTACCAACCTGGATCCCTGTCGACACGGTTGACTCGACGTATGTTTGTCCATCGTGTTGCATCTGCTGCTGCTGCTGATGTTGATGCTGATGTTGTTGATGATGCTGCTGCTGCTGCTGATGTTGCGGCTGCTGAGGATGACGATCCGATTGGCTCGGGGTTATCATCTCTTTTATACTCGCTATCTGCTGCATCCTCCAATCATCCGTCATTGCGTGCAAGTCGGCCGAATCCGGCTCGCTGCTCGTGATGCAATGAACCATCGGCTGTTGGCAAAAACAAAAATAATCAATATCAGATTTTCAGAGATTTAATTCCTATCAAACGAATAATCTACCATTCATTTTCCCCGAAACCGAAAATTTTCGTGAAAAAATCGTTAAAAACTTCGAAAAACACGATTTTTTACGATTTTTTCATGGAAATTTTGGGTTTTGGGGGAAATTAATGGTAGATTCGTGCTCAGGGGATCAAATTACATCGAAATGTACTTATTAAAAAAATATTAAAAATCCAAATTTTTTTTTGGATTTTTGGGGAAAATACAATTTTTCACTAAATCATCGATAACTTTTTTTCCTTCAGGATTTGGTACTCCACTCTGTGCTCAATCTCTTCGTTATGATTTTCTCTTCAAAGTGCTTTTTTCAAAATTCAAATCCGATGATTTTTCGATTTTTGGCAGAATTTCAAAGTTGGACCATCGATTTTTGCCAATTTTTCCATACATACCCCTTTGCCTCTTTTT
>JAPYZJ010002455.1:0-20602 GCA_030522765.1 Ophioninae sp. B BG-2022a
AAAATTAGAAAGTACAGAAATTTTCAATTTTCTAAAAGTAGCAAGAGCAGAAATGTCCAATTTTCTAAAATTAGCAATTGCAAAAATGTTCAATTTTTTTAAATTACAAAGTACAGAAATTTTCAATTTTCTAAAAGTAGCAAGAGCAGAAATGTCCAATTTTCTAAAATTAGCAAGTGCAAAAATGTTCAATGTTCTAAAATGATCAAGTGCAGAAATGTTTGATTTTCCAAAATTCATACGTTCAGTCATTTCTCAAATTCTCCTTCAACTAAAAAAACGACCCGAGGGTAAATCACCCACTGAATAACACGAGCATAAAAGTGAAACTGGTATTTTTTAACGAAACTTCAACCGACACATCACAAATTCGACAAATTTCAGTATTTCAGTAATTTTGAACGCCTAAAGAAACTATCATTTTTTTTTTAAACATAGAATTTCGAAAAGATCGATAAAGAGGATTTAAGTATTTATCGCGATTCGATGTTCACTGCAATGATTTCATTTTTACACTAGAATCAACAAAGAAACAAAACAACAAAGAAAACCGAGACGCCTTTTTTATTTTTCTCGAATACGAGATAGCAAGACGTTTCTGTATGGTCAGTTATCGGCGTTGGTTCATAGAACGATAAGACTATCGTGCTATCGCGATCTTAATCGCGATCTTTTTTCGTCACGCGGATTTGATGCGATTTTTGCTTTATCCAGACTACACTCTTCACTCAAACGTACACATGCATGCATACAAGACGGCCTTGTAGTTTCCATCATTGAGATGCAACGAAAATTCTTTTTTCACTCTTCCACTAAGAATAAAAAAATCATTTCATAGACTATGATTTTAGATATCTAAACAATTGCCAAATGAAAAATTTGGCTATAAGGAAGAAAAAAAAAGAACTCATTCGCGTTGACTTTCAACGTTGAAAGCATTAGCCTCATCGTACAGGAGTGCGTCGAAATATTGAACCCTCTTAGCCCTTCGATCAATATCACGAAACGTGGAAAAAAGTATGCACAAATTTTGCGTTACTGAAATCGCACTGATCGATTATTCTTTAATCGAGAACATTTTGATTGGGTCGATAATTCTAATAATCGAGAAAAATTTAATCGGATCGATAGTTTTGATAATCGAGAAAAATTTAATCGGATCGATAATTCTAATAATCGAGAAAAATTTATTTGGGATCGATAATTCTAATAATCGAAAAAAATTTAATGGGATCGATAATTCTAATAATTGAGAAAAATTGAATCGGATCGATAATTCTCTAATAATCGAAAAAAATTTAATCGCATCGATAATTCTAATAATCGAGAAAAATTGCTTCCGCCGTTAAAACTTGGAAAAATTGATTAAGCTGAGTAATTGATTATCAAAATTAGGTTTTCACATCATTTTGTCAATTTTTTTTTCACGATTCGTCAATTTTTTTTTCACGATTTGTCAATTTTTTTTCTTCACAGAAATATAAAGAAAAAAATTTGATAAAACCTAGAAAAGGCTTTAAAAAAAGTTTACGAGAGGTAAATCGCTTTTAGTTTAATAAAATGTAAAATCAACTAACACGAATGGAAAAAAGAACGATCGATCGATACCAGGCTTGGATTGGGTGATTAGAATTCAACATGCATTTTTTCACTGTTTTCGAAGGGCCAAGAGTTGAAAAATGAACTTTTTTCGTAACGGCCTAATACATCGATAAAAAAAAACGTATCAACAAACAACAAGGACGTGCTTGAAAGAAAATTATAGCTTTGAGAGTGCGGGAACTGACGGAGAGTACAATCATTCATTACCTGAGTTTTTTAAAAATCGTTGAAAACGATAGATACGTATATGTACACAAACTACAAAATTACTAAAGTTTTACGCGCCGTCGCGGACGGTCTTTTCGGATAGAAATTCCTCGCATTAGATTTCAAGGGACGAAGAGGATTTTCTATCCGTTGAGTACGGAGTGAATTTCGCGAGGAACCGTGCAAGGATCCAACGTGAAAAATAAACCCGAGTTTTCTTTCGATAGACGTAACATTATCCATCCTACTAACTCGATTCTTTAGAATCCAGTTTCGCTTTTCTTTCATCTTGACCTCGACTGGTTTAAAAATGTTGATTTGGTCCAAGCTTCGACCTATCGAGTCCAAAAAATCCTCGAAACTTTCTGAATGTTATTGGGCCTTAAAGACCCAAAATCGAAAAAAAGCTAGAACCAAAATCAAAATGTCCACTCCGAAAACATCGAGAAAAAGAGCAAAAAAAAGCTGCTAATAGCGAGACTGGATCCAAACTGAAGTTCGCATCGTTGGAACGCGACGATATTTCTTCTAACTTCTCGACGATCACTATTTTCCAAAACCATTTATTTCACATTTTCTGTAATTCGCGAAATCGAAAAAAAAAAGGGAACTAAAAAACGCGATTTTTCGTGCCTCGAAACTGGGGAAGGAAATGATCGAACCAAGAAATAATTATCATTGCTATTGATGCGAACTCCGTTATCACCATTGTTATCCAAAACGACCTATTGCACATTCGTAATAAAAACATTTAATCGAGAATCCCAAAAACCGATTTTCATCGTTTTCGCAGATAAGAATCGACCGTAGGAAAATTAGGAAAGAAAAATGGATTTCCGTTGGGTCTCGAGGAAGCAAACACGAGCGTTGATATCCCAGAAAAATTCGAATAACCCGAGGGTGACTCGACGACCCAAACAAGCTCTGATTCACGAGTAATCAGAGTGAGTCGAGATATCGTGCTTTATCCAAAAAAAAAAAAAAAGCATCTTTTTCCATCTCAGGCTAATCTCATAATCGAAATCCGCGTCGACATTCGTGGAGACTCGATCGTTTCCACGGATTTTTCTTTCAGAAGATAAAACGTTCCTGATTCCTAAATGGAAGATCCAAAATCGTCTCTGTCGTTGGTCTCTTTCTTAACGCACAAATTGTGGGCTTTGCACTTGTCGTGATGATTAACAATTTCGAGTCTGAAGTTGCCATTTCCAGCGGCGAAAGACGTACGTATTTCTGGTATGGTTTCGCTCCACTTTCTGCAATACTTGCAGTACATGAGATTAGAATTCTCGTCGTACTGTAGCCATGGATAAGTATCGAGCCAGGACAATTTGAATCTGCCAGCTTTTCTCGAATTGTTAACGATACGAATATTCGGTTGTGAGATCGGTGATCGTATAACGGAAGGTCCCTGATGTTGCGACGAGCCAGTATCGATCAAGGTTTCGTTCATTGTCGAGTCATTTTCGTAACGAACGTCCTTCGAGAGGCATCTTCCTCTAATAATCTCCGAACCGTCAACAACACCGAGTTTAATCTGCGTTTTGCACCGTTGAAAAGAGCCTTTCGATTTCTCGCTCGTACAATCGGACCTCCTCCGAAACGCCTTGGCACGTTGATAATCCAAAGAAAGGACGTACGACGTATCGACACTTAGCGAGCCTCCGGGCGTGACGTCGCACACACGAGACATTAGCAAGGGGGTTGCCGACTCTCGACGATCGTTCCTAGACACCCTCGTCACAAGTTCATCATTTTTCCCATCACTTTGAAACTCCCTCTCCACATTAGTCTGTCAACAGAGAAGGAAAGGACACGTGCTTAATTCCAGACTCGTTTTTTCACTTTTCTTTATGCCTCTCTCTTCTCTTACTTTTCTCAAGCTTTTTTCTCTTCGTATTTTGTGTATTTTTTTGGTTTCGTTTTGTTTGTTTTTTGTTTTTTTTTTTTTTTGGGGTTTCGTTCAATCACTGGTCAGCCGAAACTCTCCGAGTCTATAGTCGACTCTCTTCAATTCGATCACGAGATTCATCCCTTCCTTCTGCGTTTTTTCTCCTTTCGGTCGCTTTTGGATTGTGGAGTCGCGTAAAAAAATACCTATCGAGATCGTGTACGAACGATTCGCTGTCCGAAACTGAACCAACGAATCGGGAGGGAAAACTTCCTCGCGATGATACTGTACGACGAGTGACGGAAATTATGCGGTTAATCTGTTGGTGGTAACGATCCCACTTTTGTTAATGCTAAAAACACTACTTTCTTCGTACACACAACCTTAAAACGCTTCCAGTTTCTCAAAAAATTAGCCTTTATCCCGAAACCTGAATTCGATCTTTTCAAAGTTCGAAGTTCCAGCTTTTGGATAATGGGAAAGAAAACTTCCGAAGAAACTTCGCGAGAAACTTTTAAAAAGTCTAGAAAAAATCGAAATTGGATTTGAATGTTTTGCTTAACAGCGTTAAATTTGAATTAGACATTGGAACCAGAGTGTTGCAAAATTCGATGTGATTTTACGACGTTCGATAGTTTTTAAGAGATTTCCGTTGAAAATGATTACTGGCCCCTATCTGCCTTCCTTAGATGGTAAATCCCCGCCCCCCCCCCCCTTTGGCCTGGTCTATTCTCTAGACCTTAGAAGCTTCGAGCCATCGTCTGGTCATGTAACAGGTCTTAGGCCAAGCCCCGATCCGCCGTTTCCTTATTTGGAAGCTGATGAGGAACTGGTCCGGAAACAAGCGGGACACGAGCAGGAAAGTCACAGAGGGACGGAGTTTAGCTCGGAAAAACAATTTTGCGATGATCCGTCTCCACGAGTGTATCCGATCAGCTGAATGAAATGATGCCAATCAGGGCAAAGACTGAAACGAAGTACTACTCGTTTTCCCAGTGACGTTTCTATCAAAGTTCCATATCAGGAGTATCGAAAAACGTTGGAGAACGTTTGTGGACCAATCTGGGTCCAATGAGCTTCCACTTTCCGAAAGTTGAATTTTACCTTCGCGAATATTAGACGAGTAATATAGTACTCGATCGGTCCATTCGTCATCGTGCCTTCTCGCCTCATTCAATATTTCAGGATGTTCATGAAAGTCTTCTTCTTCATCGTTTTTTTGGAATTGTGTGTTCCGGTCGGTTGTTGTTAAAATCGCTGATTGGACAACGGATGCTACGTTTTTCCAAACATCCAAAGATGGATCCGACATATGGAGCCTTTTCATATATTTATTCATTCTCGTTTGATACAGCCCACTCGAATTCTCGTTTTCAGAAAAAGTATCTTCTTTCTTTGTTTGTTTTTTTTCGATATTGCAACGAGTTCTCAGCACGACGAGAAACTTCGAAAAAGCGTTTGTGAAGAAACACGTTCGAGGAGGTTTCTTCTCTGAGCGATAATCGATCGAACGATTTCATCGCTGGAACACATAGGTTCGCTCTTTTCATTTTTTTCCTTCCTCGATGATGAACGATCGTCGAAAATTTCTTTTCCATGTAAAACCGCCGACGAGACTGGAGAAATATCGCTCGAAAGTCGATCGGTACAGATGTAATCGTAGGAGAAATAAAGAACTTGATAATTGTCGGGTTGAAGACGAAGGTTTGCTCGTTTCAGCCAATGAGCTCTTGTACAGGTGAAAATACACTGTACGGGTATTTAGGGTTATCCATAACCCATGTTTTCATCTGAAACCTGGATCGTGCAAAAACTACGTGCGAGCGAAAATTTCGACACATTCGTTATTCGCTAGCTAAATCGAACGTCAAACCATGCAACACTTTATCGTTACAGTGCGTTTGCCTGTACCAATACACATCTAGGTACAACTACGAGAGGATGCGCTCAACACGTTCATCAAACTACGAAATGTCATCACGAAATTTGCATATTTGAAATCAAATGGATATTCCAGTTTTTCTTTTCTCGAATTTTCATCAGTCGACGACCTTTCTTTGCTGGGAATCGAAATATTCAATAGCTAAATGATGCTACCGGAATTTTAGAAATTTTGGTTTCAAAATTGCAAACTTCGATTTTCGACGTTAATTTTGACGTCGGATACGAATATGGTGATACGTGTATAATTTCTGTACGATACTTACAGGGAGAGAAATGTTGTCATGGAAGTCAGAGATGTGGTGGTCGAGCTCTTGCTTTATAGGGGCTTGGACTTGAGACGACGGGGACATCGGTCGACCCCCATCCTCTATATCGCCGCCTAGTGTATTGTTTAACTTTGGAATCACTGTGGGGCTGGATTTGTAACTACATTGAGACGATGCCTGAAACAAGCAATAAAAAACCGAGTTCATTGATGGTAGCTGATTATCATCGTTGAGGTTGCAAAGCTAGGATAAGTTTGCGAGGTTTGTTTCCGTAAAATCGCCTGATTGTTTCATCACCCCAATAACTGCGTTCTCTTCTAACTTTTGAATTAAGTTTTGGAATTTATCAAAATTCCAATTAAATCAGAATTTATTTCTGTTTCTTGACAACTGTCGATTTCAAAGTTGGGAAAATGAGAAAATAATTTTTTATTCTGTCAATCGCTTTTTTCGGTTTTAAGATTAAACGAGATGCGACATTTTTAACAACTTTGGAATTATATTTTGGAGTTTATCAAAATTCCAATTAAATCAGAATTTATTTCTGTTTCGTGACAACTGTCGATTTCAAAGTTGGGGAAATGAGAAAATAATTTTTAATTCTTTTAATCGTTTTTTTCCGGTTTTAAGATTAAAGGAGACGCGACATTTTGAACAACTTTGGAATTACATTTTGGACTAACTGTGGAATTACATTGTGGAATTTATCAAAATTCCAATAAAATCAGAATTTATTTCTGTTTCTTGACAACTGCCGATTTCAAAGTTAGGAAAATGAGAAAATAATTTTTGCTTCTTTTAATCGTTTTTTTTCGGTTTTAAAATTAAACGAGACGCGACATTTCGAACAACTTTGGAATTACATTTTGGACTAACTTTGGAATTACATTGTGGAATTTATCAAAATTCCAATTAAATCAGAATTTATTTCTGTTTCTTGACAACTGCCGATTTCAAAGTTAGGAAAATGAGAAAATAATTTTTGCTTCTTTTAATCGTTTTTTTTTCGGTTTTAAAATTAAAAGAGACGCAATATTTTTAACAACTCGCGCCCATTAAAATTCATTAGGAAGAACTGAAAAACACTGTGGCGAAAATTCGATTCGACGAAAAATGTATTTTTTCCCTGCTCGACGTCAACGTCTCAGAAAGGTGCTCCAATCATTTGAGCGAGGCGTAACGAATTTAGCCGGCTGCGGAAAAATTGCGAACAGCTCCGTCGTGACGGTTGTGAGATAGTAAAGTTGAAAGGAAATTGAGGACGGCTGTCCTAGAGGTAGATTCGTTTCACTCAATTTCTAGGGACGAGGCGAAAGCTCATCGTGTTTTCAATGTAATATTGGAAAAAAAAATATATCTGAGCGTATGGAAACGTCATTAGGGACGAACGAGTTTTCAAGTTGAAGCTGATGATAAAAAATGATTACAGCAATAACAATAGGATCAATGAAGAGCCCGAGTTTTACACTCGGACGATAAATTCCGCGTTCTCGTATATGCATACATTTACAACGACGAAAAATCAATTATCTCAAAATATGCATCGTTCGAATGGAGTCACGATTTTTTTTATTCCCCCAATCTTTTTTTTACCAAATACCCAATATGGAAGTCGCTCAAATGTTTTTCGAAATTCTACTGAAAAATCCACAAGCTGAATCGACAAGAAAAATGATGAATAATGACAATAATAACGAAGTTATTTTTCGACCTTTGAGAAACCGAGTTATGCAACAAAGGTTAGGTCGACGAATAATCGTAAAACGTGCGTAAAGTTACTTCGACTACTTCTACCAATCGGTACTTTTCAACGAAGATCGAACGATCAAATATTAGCTCATAGGTGCCTGAAATTTGAATGGAATAAAGATCTGTATTTTTTTTTTTTGTTTTTTTTTTTCCAGTATTTTTTATCTTTCGCGTTTCAAAATTTGTACCGATCGTTCCAAAAGTTCTCCATCTGAAGAAATGAAAATTTTGAATTCTCATTCCACTATACTATATGAACTAAAATAGTATAGTGCCTCGTACTGAATACCAATTCCGCTAATAAGTATATTATCGGAATTGGAATTCAGTCGTTAAGGAACGACTGAAATTTTCACTAATTTGTAGATAGACATTGAAGGGTTCAGGGTGATCGAGGACATAATCATGGTGTGCCAGATCGGCGGTTTGTGCAAGCGAGTGAAAAAGACTGAGAGAGAGAGGGACTCTATCGTAAATTTTTTTGGTAGTCGAAATATCCGATCGTCGTTTACGTGTCTCCAGAACTGGAAATTCACGGGTCCGTTTCTCGCGTGTAAGTTACCGTCACGAGCCTGCGCAGGCTCGTGGGACATTTTAACATCTAACTAGAAATAATAATCGAGTCAAAACGAAATTCCACGTATTTCATTTTCGAGATAACGCAACGAGAGTACACAAGGGCCAGACTCGGGGTATATCTGGCCTCGCGCCATATGAAAAAGCTGAAAAAAAAAGAAAACGAAAAAAAAAAAAAAAAAAAAAAAAAGAAAAAAAAAAAAAAAAAAAAAAACGAAACGCGAATTGCGACCAAAAGAGAAAGAGACCGATACAGCTACTTCCAATTTCCAACGGTGCAAGTATAGTTTTATTTGAAAAGCTGAGTAATCAGTCGTCCATTAAGTTCGTGATACGCGAAAAGCAACGTCGATCATAATTACGCGAGTACATTTGTACACGTCTTTATTTTTCAAGCTCGAAGTTACGAGATTATACGAATCGTCCATAATACGAAACGATAATTTATTGCGTTACAGTAAAGACGAAGAGGGGGGGGGGGGCAGAAAACGAAAGAGAGAGAGAGAAGGAGACAGAGAATTCTTTCCGACTGCGGAAAAGTTCGAGAGATACATCTACACCAGCAAAATGTTATCGAAGTTGCATACTAGTTTCTAACATCATTGTTCCACGGCCCGAGATTTCAAGGACAACGAGTGCTGGAAATCTTTGTAGGAAGGCTGAAGAGCGAGAAGTGGGAGGAGAGAAAGATGGGTGGAGGGAAGAGGAGAACGAGGAAGGGAGGGGAGGGGGGGGGGCAGGTGTTGGTATTATCATAAGCGCCGAGTGCGCCGTGAGAACCGCAAAACGATTCAGCTGATCCTTTTGGCAAATCGCTTTTGCGCCAGAAACGGTAAAAGAATAAGAAAAAAAAATATATATGTGAAATGAAATTAAATTAAAAAAAAAAAGATGACTCAATGGATGAAGAATTCTGATCTAAAAACTGGGTCAGCGCGAACGCGCTAGGACCTACGAGAGAAAGTTTTGAAAGTTTAAAGGACGTTTGGACGAAGAAGCGTTTCTTTTTTCTTTTTTTTTTTCTTTTTTTGTGTTTTTTTTCTTTTTCGGCGAGCCCGTAATCGTCCGCGTCGAGCGGGCGTATTTGCTCGATGCCAGATAAAGAATCGCTCGTACAAAATTTCGCACTCTGAGTTTCGGCCATGCGCGTAGTGAAAATGACCTATAAATAAGCCCGAGTATTCCTGAAGAATTGACTTGATAAGACGGCTCTCTATGAGAATCGCTGTTACGTACGAATCTCACTGACGCGTATCCGTAATCCGAGGAACGTACAGACGCGTTATTAATTCTCGCTTGGTGGATCAGTTGATTCCAGGACAGATGGCGGAGGGAAGAGTTGAAGCGCGAGCAACAAAACACCCGTATTTGCCACTCGTTGTTCATCGAGAATTTCGAATTGTTTGTTTTCCGTTCGGGAAAAAAAAAACGACTTTTTTTTTGTCGATTACTTTTATCGCAATCGCGATGTTGACGTAAACTACCGTATGTGTAAAAAGAACGAGCTTCAGTACGGAATTTTGAGGATTTTCGATAGCTGAACATTTTTACTTTTTTCCGAAAAAAAGATCGTTTGTGTGGGATGGAGACGTAATTTTTTAATTTTGTTAATTGTTAATTTTTCAATATTCTTTAATCGGGAGGGTTTTCTTGATCCTATCAGAGCTGAATTTGGTTCGATTAATGTGACTCCAAAATAGAGAAATTTCGCATTTTTTAATTAAAAAAAAAAAAACAAAAAAGAGGAATTTCGCATTTTTTAATTAAAAAACAAAAAAGAATTGTTCCCGCTTGCGAGGATGGCTAAAACGATACGAAAAAAGTCTACTGAGGATCAATATTTCATTTTGCATATATTTCATTGAGCTGGAAATATAATGAATTCAGAAATAAATGAAACCTATTTAAAAAAAGATTTCAATGTACTAAGTAACCTTTAAGGCTTGCTGCAGAAATATTCGCAATTTTACGTAAAGGTAGAAATTCTCGAAGTCCGCAAAATGAAAGAAACTTTTTGAGAAAAATCGTTTTCGGAAAAGTATCGTAAAAACGTATGACTATTTGAATGGAAATATTAATTTTTGTTTTTCTTAAAGCACGTTAGGTGAGTATAAATATAATGATGATTCGAGAGCGACCGAGAACGAATTAAAAAATTCAAGTGGTTGTCGAAGGTCGAAAACCGAGAAATTCAAAAAATGCTATAGCTTTTCATAATTTTCTTACATGACGTAAAAAACATACAAAAAAAGAAATGTTGAGTGTTGCGGAATAAAATTTCCACGTAGAATGCCCCATATGTGAAAACAAACGTGCGAATACACCCTAAAAATTTCCAGAGTTTCTTTAACGTATCTCATATTTTTTTGTATTTTTTTAGCATTGTATAAATGAAAGAAAAAAGGAATTCATAATTCCGGACGTTAAAACTTTCGTAATGGAAAAACGAAATTTTGTCTGTGACCACACAAACTCAGCTAAAACTTATCGACGAGGGGAACGGGTCCAGGATTTGATAGCAAGGGAGAAAAAGTCTGTGAATTTTTAAGCGATAAACCTGTTTCGTAAAAAAATTTTAATTGTTTGGTTTGCATAAATGTGTTTTTTTGGATTTCCGACTTGGAGTATGTTCACATTTCGAGAGGCCTCATTATAGCCCAGTTAAATGATCAAGACGAGAGAGAGAGAGCGAAAGGGACGGAGAGAGAATTTATCGCGATTTTTAGTAAAAAATAAAAAGGGGTCAAGTTATGAAAGGTTTCGCACGTATCGACTGTACAAAATCTAATACTTTGTATTCTACAGTTTGCAATATTAGCGTGTTTTTTTTTCAACGTTGAATCAAAGGTTGAAATCCCTTGCGCCGTTTTCGCTCATCCGTGGAACCGGACCTCGTGTGACAGAGAAAAAAAAAAACGCGCCTCGTATATAAAACACTTCAGGGCCTTGACGACTATGTTTACTTTGTTCTATTTTTGCCAAGTCACACGAGAGGACGAGCAGGAAAGTAAAAGTCAGCCGATATCGTCGATAGGAAACACAAAGCGGGAATATTCGCGATTTCCGACTAATATTTCGTTCAACGCGGGTAGGGAACAGCTGATCGATGAAAAAGAAAATAAATTATCAGGAGACCATGCTTTTCCCCTATCTACAAAAAAACAGTAATAAACTAAAGTCAATAACAGTACTCTTTTTTTCTAATCACTAGAAATTCCAAAAAAACTCGAATACGTCAGCGACAAATTAGAATCGCTGCGGAGGCAGCCAAATTTGAGTTATCAATCGGGAGCATTTTGCCGTTGGACCTACGACTGTATCGTCGACGAAAAAAAAAAAAGTTTCCGTTTCAAGGTTAATCGCAAGCGTAAATGGTTAAAGTCCGTACCTGAGAGTCGGAGAGGAAGCGTTCGCTGGGCGGTCCGGTGAGCGAAACGTCGTAACTTCCGGAGACCTTTCGTTTCCTCTTTTCGGGATGGGGCTGGAGATTGGGGGATTCTACGTGCCTCGCGCCAGCCTGGGCCTCCGGTTCGGGCGAGAGACTCTTGTTTTCGGTTTTGTTGTTGACGCTGTTGTCGGTGAGGCCCCTTATTTGCAGGGCTTCCGCAGTTTTGAGAAACATCGGCAGAAGGTGCTGACTGACGTTGACCTCGCCCTTGTACATGAAGTGCAGAAGCGCCTTCATCTCCGTGTCGTTTACATCCTTTAGGAATATTATCGGATGCGGATGTATGTTCTGTAGAAATATATTCTCGAAGTACGGACTGCACGCGGAGAGTATCGTCTGATGAGCTTTGAAGGTTTCGCCGACGCATGCCAGTGTGACGTCGCACAGGGCCTCCCTGGCGAGCAGCGAGCTCAGTACGTCGGTGAGATTGGCCGGATGATTGTTCCAACGGAGGCAATACTGCTGATCCATCTTGTCTATCTCCAATCCCGGCCCTACAACCAAACTTGGCTTGTCCTGAGGAGAGTCAAGATTACGCGAGAGGGAGAGACAGAGAGAGAGAGAGAGAGAGAGAGAGAGAGAGAGAGCGGGAGAGCGGACGGAGGCAAAAAATAATCGAGAACACTTTTTTCAAGGACGCTGATCGCGAAACAGAGATGAAGAAAAAAAAAAGCACGTGAAAAAAAAAGTATCGTAAGAGTTTCGGGCGAAAAGTAATGAAAAAAAGGCAAAAATGACGAAGCTCTTCCTCGGGGCTCCCTTGTATAACCCTCCAACTTACCAAAACTCGTCGAGCTACGGTCGAACGATAAAAAAACGAGCGTTTCCTCAAAGTCTCGCGTCGCTAATAACAATCGTACAATTTCACAATTTACAAACATACGACTCTACGAACGACACAACGTTCTCTACGCTTCTGCAAATGTGCCACATTGCAGTATAACTGTAAAACCCTTCAGGGTTCACGGGCCTCTACTATACGTGGCAAAAACATTATTTTCGCATAACCTCGTACAATAGCCCGTGGATATGCGGGAATTCACGAACGACACGGAAAACGGCGCGACGACCTTAGGCGCCTTTTTTATTTTTTCTTTTTAAAAAATTTTTTTTTTATTTGTTGGAGAAGTTACGTAGTACGGGGGATGAGGTTAGAGCGTGAATTGCGACGCAATTTATAAACAACACCCGTGTGCCTTTAAACTCTCGCGACTAAGAAAGGAGCGAGACGAGTAGATGAGGAGCGAGAGAGCGAGAGAGAGAGAAAAAGAGAGAGAGAGAGAGAGGAAAAAAAGCGGTCCGGAGATAATGTTTTCGGCAATGTCTGTATTCGCGGTACGCGATGCCTAGCCTGTGGGCGCCATTGTCGCTCATCTCGCGCTTACACAGGACCGCATCGTCGTGATGTTTAGCCCGTCCGCGAAAAACTTGGGGGGACAATGTTTTGTGTTTACGAACACGCTCCGGGCGACGCGCTCGACTCTATCGTGTACCTTGAATTCTCCGTAGCGTATACGTGCGACACACGCCCCGTATCCTGATTATAGTCTCTCACGCGGCCACTATTCCCGCACCACGAAATTTGTTTGTATATATAATCTCCCGTTACTTTACTCACCTTTTGCAAACTTTTTGCCATTACAACGCCACCCGACCCTCAAACATCCACTGCCATACCGATCTGCCAATAGCTCCACGTACCACGGCCTTATATTTTTTAAATACTCTTCGAATTTAGCGTTTCCGCCGTCGAATCGGTGGAGGCGCTGCGAGCGCCTAAATTCAAACAATACCGAACAGTAACTTTCCTCCCAACCTTTTTTAAAAATTTCTCTATTCCTTGCCTATTTTCATTGGAATCTTTAATTTTTGAAGTTTCGCTCTCTGTCGTGACCCCTCGCCTACCGAGTTTCGCAATCGATAACACGCGACGAACGCGTGCCAGCTGGACTAACCTATCGTGATGCGCTGTAGAGACGGCGACCACGTGGTTTTCTGAACGTAACCCAGACGCTGGCACGTTGAAAAATATTTTATCTCCGGAGGTAGAAAATCGATGCCATTTCAGAGACCACCCTCTCCGATAACTGAGTTTTCTCTTTCACTGCTCGTTCCGGATACGCTTTTCTCCAATATACTCTCTCACTGCCTCATGTACGTTCAACATCGACCTTTCGCATCGCGTGGAACGTGAAAACTTTGAGGACTACTTTTTCATTTCGATTATAACGAAAATTTCTCGAATATTAATGATACTCAGAGATAAAGAACATCAATGAGATTACGATGGAATTTCGCTAAATCCTTGCCATTAAAGATGATTTCAAAAATCAGATGATAGATGGCCCGGTCGATATTATAAACTTTGAAAATACGCTTGTTTCCCATAGCGATTATTGGCAAGCGTCACCTCAAAATTTCCAACATTAATTCCCTAAAAATACCGACACTGATTACAATGAAGTTAATTTTTTTGTGAACGTCCAAGATCTCGATCGATTCGAAGAAAATACAAAGTTATATTCAGTAGCGACTCTTTTTTGTCCAAGATAGCTCGGTCGGTATAACAGATCGCCTAGAGGCGGAATGGCCCTCGACTCAGTCGGTAAGAACGGTGTTTCAGTTATTCTACTTTGAGGACTCACATAATTGAGCCACTGCCATTCGCCGAACGGGATTAAAATTCCAGTTGTTCCTCTGATCGTAAATTCTTATATACTACGGAAAGACCGTATGAGAATACAAAATACTCCATCGTTTTGGCAATGTCCACGTTTCAGTAAAAGGGAACCCTGCCAAAAGTCGAAAATGCAAATATCTACCGTACAACGTTGAATTAATTTCGCATGCAATAATCTAAACGCTCTATCTAAAATTATTGAATATATGTGATCGTTACTAATATTTTAGTACAAATTACGAACAATGTCCAACTCTTAGGATTGTTTTCTTATATTTTTAACTTAGGCAACGTCATTTTCGTGAGTCTCAGGTTCCGATGTCCTACATTGATAATTAAAATACAATCGTCACAGCTAGCGGTCAATTTGTAATGAGATTGCAAATAGTTACGTATATTATGTCCCTAGCACGAATTCATAAGTGCCGCCACGTAACGAAACTAGCAAGCAACGAAGATGGAGTGCTACGAGAGTGTACACCGTATAGTTGATTAGGGGCGAAGCTTCTAGTGACGCTTGTAGCCGCCAGATGGTGCCACCGTATGGCGCTCGTCTTCGGGGCCTCAGGAAACACGCAGTTATCGTTTTTTTTCGGAATTTCGAAAGTTATGAGGAATCAAGGAAATGGTGTACGAAAACTTTGAAATAATTACTAGTAATATAATCGTAACTCGTTTAATGTACTATTACTATTTGATCTTTAAATTATTTAACCTTTCAATTAAAATTTAATAAAAATTATTTAAAAATTAAGATAATAAAATTAAACAAAAAATAATAATTAAAATAATTATTTTATCTTTGAATCATCGATTTTACTATTTTATCATTTAAACAAGTTAGACTCTCAGGGCTGCCAACTTCACCCTATTTCTCAGTGTTTCTCCTCTTTCTTCGTACGAACAAGTAATATAAGAATCGATATGACGGAAATCCTAAACACAATGCTAATTGATAATTTGGTCGTTAATTTTGTAAAAGTAAAGCCAAACCCAAAAGTAAAACCCAAACAAACGGATTTTTTCGTGCTAAGGCACATAACCGATTCCGATAATGTGTGAAGGCTTGCTCGAGCCTGCGCCCCAAGCGGAGGTGCTGACTGGTGGCTAAACTCCGAACTTGTTCGTTACGTAACTATTCTGACTGTAAATAACCTGCAGCGCGTACGTTTCGACGAGACTCTTTTCTAGATTTTTTCTGCACGTAAGTATCCACGCTTTCGCAGTCATACCCTACTAGCTGTCTATTAGTCGAAACATGCATTCACTTGAAGCGAGTGCACGCGAAAAAGGATGTGAGATCGAGAAATCTGTAATTCGATAAGTGTTGTCTTATGGTTAGCGTGCTCGCCTCTAACCGTAGCGTCCAGAGATCACGCGTTCGAACGGGTAGGGGTAAGTATCCCGAACTTCGATTGACCTAAAGACTCAAAATTCCGAATTCTAATATACCGAAATTTCACATTTCGTAATATAATAGCACATCTTTTCTTATTGGCGGATAAGTTTTCAATGAAAAATCGAGCTTCGGTTTCCGTAGAATTCCTAGTCGCAGAGGTTAATTTTCTTTTCTTTTTATTTTTACGATAAACTTTTTATTTTTTATGGTTTTTTCGTAACGATAAACATGTTTTATCTTTGAGAAATCGCGGTTTCGAAATTTCTAGTGTTTCTCTTGCATTCATGTGTGACTCAAGTAGATCAACATGCTTCAAGGACACACGAAGACGTACCACGTGACACACGAGTACGAAAGAGATAGTCGAAATTTTTCATTCGCAATATCTCAAGGACGAAACATTTTTATCGTAAAATTCAAGCATCTATTTCCGTCTCTACGAATTCTACAAAGACTGATACTCGATTTTTCGCCGTAAACATAATCGGCACCGAGAAAACGGATTTCGAAGATTTGTGAGGTTATGTCGATGTTCGTCATGCCCTTGACTATCGATTTTTTTTTTTTTCAGTGGACAGATGACACGATACTAACGCCATCTTTAGTATTTCAACTTCAATTGCTAAAAAGCATAGTTCCGATTTTCGTTTTTTTGGGTGTAGATGGCGCATGGGTCACTAAATTGAACATCGAATCCGGTTAATTCCATTAACTTAGAAATTCTCGTTCGCGACATGTAGCAATGCTGATCACCAACATTGTTCCAAATTATAAAGTTCGAAAATAGTGTAAACGCATTAAATAGTCCAGGCTTCCACAAGCTCGCTTATTTACTCTGCAGAAACTCCCTTGTTTTCCGTCCACACAACGGTTGCTTTGATTTTCTTTGGAACGCTATTGTCGTTTCGTTTTCGTTCGGATAGTTCGAGCAAGCTGCGATATTGAATTTGTCCCGATGTCGATAAAGATGAGAGGAAAAAGAAATGAATTTCTTCGTTCAGGAGTCATCAATGTTCTTGGGTTTTTCTATGGCACAGTGGATTCGCGGATGGTACTTATTGATAATGATCTCATACTTCCGGCGATTCTTTTTCCATCGGAATATTGTCAAGTATTACGATGTTCAGTGAAACGAGCGTTGATTCGCTCGTTTAGAGTTTCCACTCGTTTCTCGTCTTCGTTTTATTGGGTGCCGAGCCGTGAATACCTTCTTGTTTCATCGGGCTCTACGCAATTCCGTATATCGCTTCTGTTTTATCTCTATCAATTTCGTTGATGCGACGTATACCCGGACAAACGGGTATTACTCAAAACCCATGTCCACTGATTAAATTACGCTTATCTTGATACGATGGCAATAATAATTGGATTATAGCTCATGGGAAACAACTATCGTCGTATCGTTATCGCCCGGTTGCCAGTTTCGTATAACTCGTCATTGGTTGAGCTCGAACCATCGCATCTTACCTTCCTTCATCCACAGAATTCATAATTACCCCATACACACAAATTTTCACCGATCGAACCTTCCAACATTGATTCCCCCTCGTTATTTTCCTATTCTCTTGACCCTTCCCGTTTAGGATGGGTATTGAACCGAAGTGGCAGAACGAAACCTCCGGATACAGCGAGTTTCGAATATCCACTGATGCAGTTCGCGATTCTATTTGCTCGGCAAACTTTTGATGTTGCTGAACCGAGATACGAGTACATCCTAGCTAGCACGACTGCTTCGTGATCGCCACACTGATTTTATTCGACACTTCATTCAATCATCCTTATTAAACCTGAGCGTGAGTACACTTCCAGATTGTTTGCATTGACCGTTTTACGGCATGGTCGAACCCAGGGCATACGGGTGTATGTAACTGTGGCTGTAATGGGAAACATGGTTTTTGTTTAATTTCGTTACAACTTTACGCTACCCCGCAACATAACCAGGGAAGTTCAGACTTTGCTTTCGTTCTAGACATCGAGGTCGTATCAACAGGAAACGGTACAGGTGACGTAATTATTCTTCGATTTCGTTCAAAAGCCCTAGGGCGGTTGAAGGTTAGATAGGATTTCTTTGAATTTTGAATTTTCGTAGATGAGATTTTTAACCAACTTTCGAAAAGCATTGATTCGCAATTACAATGTTTTTTTTTATGTCTGTATTGATTTGTTGTTATATACGAGGGCTGTTTAAAAAACTATTTTAAAAAAGTTATTACAGTTATTTGATATATTATCATGTTATATAATTAAACTAATTCGATTCGAAAGTTTACGAAAAAAGTGCAAAAGATGAGGGTGTTACTAAAGCTGCGTATTCTTCGGTAAATTGTTATGCGATCTTTCACGAGCTTATTCTCAAGACTCGAGCATACTAATATCTTAGGGATCATCTCCAATTCCATTTTCCAACTCGTAACGTCCCCTTGTTAGGATTCTCTCTGATCGCTTTAACTTTCGGTAATGTCCATGCTTCGAGGTATACCCTATCCTGTATCGCGTTTAAACGTTCAAGTGCATAATAAAGTTTAACCGTTGAGGTCATCGCCGTCCCGCGGCATTTTTTTACGCGTCGAAACTTTTCGAAAATCTGATATAAATTCTATACCTTCCCAGGTTATCTCACTCATCGCTAGTGCAAAACTTTTCCATATGAGTGTATCAATAGTGAGAAAGAATCGCTTTATCGTGAGAAATTTTTGAAAATGGCCAGCCAGAAACTCAGGAGACTAAAGCGATTCAGCTCGGGGAGCAAAAGTTTAAATTCCGGTTCATTAATGAACAACGAGATAACGATTCGAGAACTATGAAAATAAAAGTATCATATTTCGGAGAGTACTATTTTTATAATAGTATTTATATTATATTTTTATATATAATATGATATATATTATAATATAAAAATTGTAATATTTATATTATTATATAATTATAATATTATAATATTTTTATACGCTAAAAGATCTTTCGCGGGACATTGCGTTTGGTTTGAGAATTTATATTTATTATATTTATTATATATAATTTTAAAAATTGCGCTCTCATTTCTGGTGCTCATTTACCCTACGGGGGTGCGCACGGTTACCCGTAACGAGGGTCAAATCACGAATTCTAAATTACCTTGATTAATCCTTCTTTCAAATCAGTATTAAAGATTTTTTAGAATATTACTTAATTAAAAAATTAATTTAATAAATACTCCATACTCTTCGACTAAAATGATTTTCTCATTTTAACCCTTTTCTTTCAAGCCTCTATACTCGTGAAAACGGCTCTTTGAGTAATCTTTCCAAAAAGCAAGAATTCTCCACCGAAATAAGCAGTCCAATTTCAAGTACTTCTGCAAATATTGAAAACTTAGGATTTCGCGTTTCGTAATATTATTCCAATGTAAGCACGTTGCAGTTTTGTCGAAAACGTATGGATTCGAAATGACGTCAAATGTTTCACCCATTCGATAAAGATTTCTCATATCCGGATGTCGAGAGATTAGTAAAATATTATTTCACGATAATGTAACCATCCGGGATTAGTACCTAATCTCCGTCTACCAGGGATATCGATATTGAATGGTATTTTAAAATGGTTCTTCTCGGAGTGACCTTGGCTGGGTGTCTCGTGAGATGAAACGTGGAAAATTTGTATGAGCAGCCAGCGAAGGTGATATTATTTTTGGTTTTCCGTATACCTATCTCGTCGAAGGCTTTCAACGATCGATGACCTATTATTTTCCACCACCCCGCGTCAAATCGCAAAATCTATACGTCATATACTGCAAAAATAATATCGTTCTTTATATGGATGTACCCACCTAGACTACAGATCCGCAAGCGATAAATGGAAAAAGAAAAAACTGCCATCCAATCAGAAATTTTCATTTTTGTGTATATTTGATTGTAATTATTGATTACGTGCTAAAATTGATTTCATCCAACGATTCGTAACCAAAGCTTCGAAAGAAAAACGTTTACTTCGTTGGATGGAAATAATTGAAAAAGTTTTATAAACAGACACTTTTTTTTCAAACCCTGATATTAGGTCGTACTTTTTTCATTTGCACTTTCGCTGACAATCCTGTTTTTTTTTAATGTTAAAAATTACCCTGAATTATCTCAAGTCTAAAAAATTTTTTCTTTTTTCTTCAACAAGAAAAAGAATTTCTCAAGTCTGGGAAAACTTAGTAAGTTTACGGTTGTTCGACAAATCAGTTTATAAAGAAAATTAACGTTGCCTTCCAGTACAATTTACCCGAGCTTCGAAAAATCGAAGAAATTTCTTCGTAATCACAGGAATTAATTATCATCCACACGGATCTAAGTTTGTAACAGGCACTGTTTAACCAGGGTACACAAACATTTAAAAGTATTCGCTCTTTGTACCTCAGCAATCCAAATAGAATAATGTAGAGAGAAGCGGAAGAAACTGAAACGAAGGTAAATCGTAACGATGCTTTTAATCATTTGCATCGTTCGAATGCATTAAAATATCCCTTTCTTATTATTTTCGTTACAATAATAAAATGTTGCAAATTGCGATTGCAAATTTTTGATCGCTCACAAGAATCCTAAAGGATTCGCGATTCACTAGGGGAGGAGGGGGCATAGTGGGGCCACGGGGCATAGCGTGGCGAGCCTTACGCAGCTCGAAACGAACGCTTTGCAAACTGTCAAATAGCTCGCTATGATTGGTTGTTAGTCGCCACATGACATCCATACGAGAGCCACCCCATTTCGGTACGCGTTTGTGTGATGTAAACAAAAATATCAAAACCAGTGTTTTTCTTAAAAAAAATTAGTGAAATTGAACAGCAATCCTTTCTAAAACGAACTTGTGTACTGTGGTGTGT
>JAPYZJ010002456.1:0-20596 GCA_030522765.1 Ophioninae sp. B BG-2022a
TTGATCTGGGACCCATACATGCTTATATCAATCGTCTTAGAATTTTACCCCCTACCTCCCATTTCAAGGATGACATTCTTAGCTGGGACACCCTGTATAGTGGGATTCTTCATTTATATATATATATAGATGTTTGAACTAGAAGGTTTCGAGTTGTGCGCGATGTTTGAAATTGCTCTTTATATATCAGATTGCCCGTGTCTCTCGTGACCCAATGACCTCGTCGGTTAGTACGACCTGCAAAAGCTTTTACTGCAACGGTCTGTGGCAATGCTCGTGAATTTTATTTAATTGAAACGAAGCAACCAAGGCCTTAACTTGACATATATATCTGTTTTTATGTGTGTGTCAAGTCGAGGTCTTGTATATATATGCATATATATATTTCATACGTAAATACGAATTGCAGACCTTGCTTGTGTCCTCTTCAATTAAGCCGGACAGTTTCGCTCGAAACGCGTCACTTTTTAGTCATCGGAAGAAAAAAAAACGGAAGTCCGCGTTGGTCAGAAAAAATGATAGAAAAATACAAGAATAAACGTGCCATTCGATAATTGATTCCGAGCATTATCGACCCGGCCAATTTTTTTTTATAGTGATTGTGGTATTTTTGTTTTGTTCGTTTTTTTATTTTAACTAACGGGTGGTCGATAATTCTTTTTGGAAGGAATATAAAGCGGAGGATAAATAAGACAGTTGTACATTTATTTCAGTGGGAACGAGAAATTAGAAAAATTCCGGCGATCGAATTATTTCGGCTATTTATTTCCCCCAGTGAAATTGATTTACGTATTTTTTTTGTTGTTAATTCGGTCTGAGGGGAACGAAGAAACAAAATACAAGGTTGCGCTGTTTTATCTACTCTGTGCATTCCACCTGTTCGGTGTAATTATTGATTTTCATGATTTTATTAAAAATTAAATTCGATAATCGGTCCGCTTTTTTCGTTTATTCAAATGACCTCTGTTACAGGTTAAAATATTGTTTTATGTCATTTTAATATCATTTTATTTTTGATACTCCTCCTTAAATTTTCTGATAGAAAAAAGTCAAAAAGGTTACTGTAAAAAACTGCAGAGATGAATGGAGGATTTTTACAATAATCGTTAGTAAAATGGTAGCAATTTTGAAATTGCCGAATTCAAGTCGAATTCGGTCAGTTTGGCGACAGTTTTTTTTGTTTAAAGATAAATATTAAATTTTCTAAAAAAAAAACGCGTCAGTGCAAGGTTTAGAATGGTGTGATAAATTTTAAGACGGATAGCTTTAACACTGCGCATCACAAATCTTTCATTATATTGAAAAACGACGTTTTAAGCAAATCGATGTTAAACGCGCTGAATATCAGAGGCCTGGTCGAATTTCCTTTTCGTAAGAAAGCCTCCGAACCAAAATAAATTGAATTTAACAGGACCAAAATTTACCAAGATTTTTATGAAAATCCATATTTCTGTATAATAAAAAAATCGGTACAAAATGTACATTAGAACGTATCTCCTCAATGGAAATTAAATGAACATTTTCATGATTCTAAATTATTCAAATTTTTCTTTAAATTTGTCATTTTCATCATAACCCAAAACGAAATTTTGCACACGTTTCTATCTCTAAAAAAACGTCTTAAAAATCCCCATAAACGTGTCATTGACTTTTGTCACTCAAATCTACTTAAGAGCACTCGAAAAAATAAAAATTAAAAACTTTTTTCCACATTCTCACCCACCACGCCCATGTCGACGACGTCGGTCGTCTTCTATTTATAGTTTCCTTTTTGTTTGAAATCAGATTGCGAGCGAGTGGGAATTAAATGGAGAAGTCATCGGAGCGTTTACGAAGGCGAATTCCCGATTGGAGAGGTGATATTTCGAGCACGCGAACGATTATACAATTTTGGTTCGCAAGCCCGGAGTATCTTTATTACCCATTGAACTAGACCGTGCCACGGTTAACCGATACCTATCGAGGGCTAATATTTTTTTTTTTTTTTCTCTATTGGCCCTCTCGAAGGGACTCTCGGACGCACACCGAACAATTTCGTACACGCGATCGTGTATCTCACCTAGCACGAACGTACTTCGACACGAAGAGAGACTTCCGGAAGTATTCGCAGGCGGTCAGGGCTACTGGGGAACATTCGTATCATTGATAAGACGAAATTATTCGTAGGAAGGGATCGTACTTCCCAACGTTTTTTTGTCGTAGCTATAAAAACAGAGCTGAAGGCAAGGACACAAAAAGGCTTCCCATCCGACGCCAGGTCGCCCCAGAGTCACGTACGGTGCGCCGTGGAACGCAGAAAAAAAAAAGTGAAAGCTTCGAATAAATCATGGTTAATCCTCAGGCTTGTCCAGAGCTCAAACAAAAGCTGTCATCGGTTCTCTCTTACGTATGAATTATGGCTTTCGCGTTGGGAGAAGGAATTATTCCTTCCGGTATCATCGCAGCTCGCTAGCTCGACTAATTCAATTTGTTTTGACTCGCTTGATCCGGACTCGAACATTTCATAAAGCGCCGTCGATGAAAGTCACGGAAACAATAAGGGTAACCTTCACGGTTTAAAGGAATGGACTTGAAGTTCGCATCGTTGCGACGCTATGAAGATTTTTTTCTCATTTTTTTATTTCCTTAGATCGATTATTTGGCGAAATGTTTTTATCAGATTTAAATTGTAGGTTATCGAAATAAAGATTTGTATAATTATTGGGGTTTTTTCACTTACGATTTCAGTGAAAAAAAATAGAGAAATTTTTAAATAATAATTTTCGTTGCATCGCAACGTTGCAAACTTCAATTTCATTTAAAGGACCACATTTGGCCACAACGGTAATGACAAGTTCGCAACGTTGCGACGCAACGAAAATCATTATTTTTTCATTTCTCTATTTCTTTTTCATTGTAATCGTAAGTAAAATACCTCAATAATTATACAAATCTTTATTGTGATAACCTAGAATTCAAATTTGGAAAAAAATATTCCCTAAATAATAGGTCTAAGGAAATAAAAAAATGAGAAAAAAAATTTCATTGCGTCGCATCAATGCGAACTTCAAGTCCATGTTACTTCAAATTTTGGTCGTTGCACGCTTTAAAAATCGTTCACACGTTTCCACATATTTTTATTGGTAATTTCTATGAAATTCAAAGAAGAAGAAAATTCTTATTTAGAATTGTCTCTATTTCTTTTTAACTGTAATTGTAATTAAAATACCTCAATAATCATACAAATCTTTATTGTGATAACCCAGAATTCAATTTTGAAAAACAAAAATTTCCCCAAATAATAGGTCTAAGGAAAGAAAAAAATGAGAAAAGAAATTTCATTGCTTTGCAACGATGCGAACTTCAAGTCCATCAACGGTAAAGCTTGGACATTTTGCGCGTTTTGGCGCGACGTAACGCTAAAACAAAAAATTTCTCGACTCGGACGAGTATCGAACAATTGTTCGAGTCACGTACGAATGATAAAACGAAAAGCGATAACTCGAGCTAGTTTTATATACGCGATGATAAAAAACGGTTTTGTCTTTGTGTCCTTCGAGCAAAGAGAAATCTTTTGTTTATTCTAATTTCTTTAGTTTCAGTTTCCTTGTCACGTGAACCAAAGTTTCTCTGCACATTCAAGATTGTTTTTTTTTGCGATGATGATTCTTTTTTTATTTTGGATTCGAATAACATAGATGTGTTTGTTCAGTATCATTATTATCAAGTATATTTTATCGAATAAATATATCTGATCATACTTTTTATTAATTTCATCAATTTCATTTCCATTTAAAATACTTTATAAAATTTTCATTTAATTTTTAGTCTACGTTAAGAGTACATCCTTTTATTTCTGAAGAATATTGATTTCATAGACTTGAAGTTCGCATCGTTGGGACGCAATGAAAATCCTTTTCTCATTTTTTTTATTTCCTAGATCCATTATTTGGCGAAATATTTTTTTTCAGATTCGTATTCTAGATCATCACGATAAAGATTTGTATAATTATTGAGGTATTTTACTTACGATTTCAATGCACAAAAAATAACTAATAATAAAAAATTAATCAATAATTAATTAAAAAATAATGATTTTCTTTGCGTCGCAACGATTGGGACTTCAATATCATTTGATTTCACGTTCCGTTTCAATTGTGCACATTTCCTTCGCTTATTCTATCAACACAATTTTTTTTCTTAATTGCCACGATTATTACTGATACGATCAAGTTCATACCGTTTTATGAACAAATTAATTTGCAACTTCGTGTTATACGAATTGAGTGGGGAACTTTTTTTTCCTACAGGAACGCGATGTAATCGAGTGTTCCCATTAGTACGCCTAAATTGAGCTGAGGTGCGTAACGTTTCGAAATGGTCCATTTCGAGTGTATGAATGATTCGTTTATTCCCTGATAGTGTACACTCGCAGCGACCGTGATGAAGTTGATGGTGATACATACGCACGAATCATATTTGCGCGAGGGAATGTAAACGGGGGCGGTAGAAGTCGAAGGGGGAGGGGGGGGGGGGTAACACGTGTACTTTTAACCGATAGCCGAGTCAATCTCTCTTATGCTCTATCTCATTTTTCGTAGGAATATGTCAAAGCTCCTACAACTGAGTAAACGTTCAGTAATATATCGATGAATTTTTTGATCGATTTTATCAATTTTTCTGTCAATGCTATTTCTATCGAATATCGAATACTCAGTACTTCAATAAATATATTTGTGTATTCATTTATGAAAATTATAATTTAATGCATGATAGTGTATTTTTGATAAATGTTATAAATCGTTAAAAAATATATCAAGGTGTATATCGTATATTTACAATTTACGACGTATTTTTTTATCACAATTATTTATTATATTTGTAACACTAGGAATCAGATTTGGAATTATTATTTTATTATAGTATTGTTTTTTATTACACATTATAATATATTTGTTATGTAGGGGAAATGTATAAAAAAATGGAAAAAAACGTGTAAAGATAAATCTAAGTTGGGCCATGTCACAGCTAATTGCAAGACGTATGGAATAAATATATGTACTTCAAGCTCGCATCATTGCGGCGCAATGAAATTTCTTTTCTCATTTTTTTATTCCCTTAGATCCATTATTTGGCGAAATATTTTTTTTCACATTTGAATTCTAGGTTATCACGATAAAGATTTGTATAATTATTGAGGTATTTCACTTACGATTTTAGTGACAAAAAAAAGGGAAATTAAAGAATAATGATTTTCGTTCCGTCGCGACGTTGCGAACTTCAATATCATATAAATATTTATTTCATTATATTTGTATACATTTATATACAATTTATATCAAATATTTTTTTCTAATTTTTTCCGATCGCACGAAACAAAGAATATCATAATTTCTGCTGATGATTTTAATTTCGTTTAAAATCCTGGACGGATCTCTTCACCAAGTATCCTTCCTTTAAAATGACTCGAATATCCAAAACGGGCGCTCGTAAAAATACAATATCTCGGAAAAGAAAATTGAATCTGCCCATCGAAATGTTTTTCAATCGCTATTCCTCGAAACATTTACGAGATTGAAATTTCGCAACGTTGCGACGCAACGAAAATCATGATTTTTTAATTTTTCTATTTTTTTTTTCACTATAATCGTAAATAAAATACCTCAATAATAATACAAATTTTTATTGTAATAACCTAAGAAAATAAAAAATGAGAAAAGAAATTTCATTGCGTCGCAACGATGGGAACTCGAAGTCCATATACATTTGACGATAGAATTGTCATCGAAAAAAAAAAAATCAAAACGTGAGAACTGCGTTGTTGTCCCATCGGGGAGAAGGAGAGAAGGCCGGAGGAGGGGGGTAGGGTGACCGCAAGAATCGGTATAAGCGAACGCTTTTGATGGAAGGAAAAACTGAATAGGCGGAAAATGCAGCTGTCTTATTGCATGAATGGGAGGTCATAGACCCTGGTCTGACGAGCCAGGCAAAACGCGAGCCAAAATTCGTCGCGTACATAAATCCTGGCAAGAGAACGAGGAAGAAAAAAAGAAGGGAGAAAGACGTTCCGTAGATATTGGGTCGACGTTCTTTGTCCGTACAAAAGGACCACCAGACGTACTAAAATTTCTAAAAACATTGGCCGGAAAGAGATCGCGTGTATTTTCTTGTGTCTCCAACGACTGGGGAATTCAAGAAAGAGACGAAGGGGTTGAAGCGAGGGTTTGTTGCAACAGGCTCGAGCGACGATTCTCCTTCTCCATCTCGCTTTCTCTTTCGTCGAGTCTACGAGAGAAAATTCATTCGAGGAGATAGAAGAGGGTGTTTCGATGCAACGGACAGCAACCACCAGAGGAAGAAGACGGAGAATATCGATTTTCACTGGTGTTGCATTGTTAGACCCCGGAACAGCGTTACCATGATAACACCCTTTCCCCCCGCACCAGCAGCATTCGCTTCGCTGCAGTACTTTCGAAATAGTAGCCAGAAACGTTGCATTCGTCTCAACGAGCATCGAGTCCACTTCTGCTCAAATGCGCTGGGCAAGCTCTATCTTAACCCTACGGTACATCCGGTCACCGATCAGTCAAAACCAATTTCTTAATCAGGTTGAAAATCGAAATTTTTGGAAATTTATTTAGTGATTGGTTTTAGTGAATTTCTTATGTTCTTGAAAGTAAAGGAAAATGGGTTGAAATTCGAAAATAAGTTTTTTTATATTTCTTTTTCACTCTAATCGTAATTAAAATATCTCAATAATTCTACAAATCTTTATTGTGATAACCTAGAATTCAAATATGAAATAAAATATATTTCGCCAAATAGATTTAAGAAAAATAAAAAAATGAGAAAAGAAATTTCGTTGCCTCCCAACGATGCGAACTTGCGATGCGAAGTCCATAGAGAAATAGTGTATTTTGTTTGGATTCGATTGGGGAATTTGCAAATATACTAATAGTAAATAAACAAAAATTTCATAAAACTAGATAAAACGAATCAAACCCACCATTTAATGACACCGCAATTTATCTTTGTTCGGAAAATATATTTTCCAACTTCGAAACGTTCGACCCACAAATTATAAAAATTATAACGCCGATTTTTTTCATCTTTAAAATCAAGCAATGCTGAAAAGCTGGAACCTCCAAACGTATATTTTTATAGCAAACTATTTTCCCAATCAAATTTTGTTCAACCGCTTATTTCAGACTTTCCGAAAGCCTGCAATTGATATTTTTTGTGATAACGTAGAATTCAAATCTGAAAAAAAATATTTCGCCAAATAATAGATTTAAGGAAATAAAAAAAATGAGAAAAGAAATTTCGTTGCGTCGCAACGATGCGAACTTCAAGTCCACAGAGAGTTCGGAAAAATATATTTTCCAACTTTGAAACGTTCGACCCACAAATTATCAAATGGCCAATTTTTTTCATCATTAAAATCAAACAATGCTGAAAAGTTGAAACCTGAAAACGTATATTTTTTTAGCAAACTATTTTCCCAATAAAATTTGCAACCGCTTATTTCAGACTTTTCGAAAGCCTGCAATTGAGATGACGCAAAACGCTTTTCGGAGAGCAAGCAACAGTCAGAGGAAATCAGACTTCGCACCATAATGCTCTTTAAATGTCAAGTCGAATATTGAATATTCGAGTGTTGAACATTGCGGTGTGAACACTCTCGCTCGAGACAAAACCGATCATTGCGTCACCGAGAGCACGTCCCATCATCCCGGAGTTTCCGGTTCTCTCCTCCCAAGTTCCTCGATATATAACAGTACCTATAAATGCAGTTAAAGTTTTATGGAGGGAGAGGGGGAAGCCGAATGATCGTCGCGAGAGTCTGGAACACGGAGGCAACTCCGTAGTCAAGCGTTTCGAATCAGTCCGAGAGGGTGTAGCAACATTCTTCAACGGCGAGAAATCGATTGTAATCTGTGATGCTCTCTGTCTCTTTTACGCCTTTACAAAACTCCCGCGATCATCCTGATACTAAAATTACTGTCGATGCTTCGCGTCGTCACTTTATGTTATAGCACTTTATGTTATAGCGAGCGATAGAATGATGGACAATGCTCGAGACGTCAAAAAATTTGTAAAAATTACAATATACAATTTTTTGAAAGTATTGTTAAAAATATTTGTAAAAATTGTGAAAACATCGTTACAAAAATTGGGGAAAAAATTTCTTACCAAAATTGGAAAAAATTAGTTACAATTGTAAAAAATTTGTTACAAAAATTGTAAGAAATTAGTTACAAAAATTGTAAACAATTAGTTATAAAAATTGTAAAAAATTTGTTACCAAAATTGTAAAAAATTTGTTACCAAAATTGTACAAAATTTGTAAAAAACTTCTTACCAAAATTGTAAAAAGTTTGTTACAAAAATTGTAAACAATTTCTTACCAAAATTATAAAAAATTAGTTACACAAATTGTAAACAATTTCTTACCCAAATTGTAAAAAATTTGTTACAAAAATTGTAAAAAAATTGTTACAAAAATTGTAAAAAAATTGTTACAAAAATTGTAAAAAATTTGTTACAAAAATCGTAAAATATTTTTTACAATAATTGTAAACATTTTTTTACAAAAAATATTGTTCAAATTTGTTCAAATTGCGATACACGATTTTTTTAGAAAAAATTTTTTATTTTTAGCGTCCTCGATGTTCTGCGGTTGCGCATACATAGTTTCACTTATTAATTAATACCCTAGTCGGTTGAGTGCTGAGCGGTCACCGCACCGAGCAGGGGCCACTTTGCTTAGTTCGAAAGATAGCTGGAGTCGAACCCCAACCGCTCAACCATCGGAGTCAGTTTATATTTTATTCTTTCGACAAATGGAAAATAATATATTATTGTAAACCCGTGTGCTGGTTTGGCGGTTAGCGTGTTTGCATAGTCCAGCCAGCCTCCTAGTTTCGTCGTGAAATATTTTCTTCCACTTTCAGAATTATTTCTCGACGAAATGTGATTAGCTCAGAGACTGGGCGGCGCTCGTGGGGTCGGCTGTATTGGAATAGGTTTTCCGTAGTTTCTCTATGACTATGGTAGATACGTCATGTTGCATACGATGCAGAAAGAGAAAAAAGATTTATATTATTTGCCAGCGAAAGCCAAACAAATTAAACAAATTAATTGATTTTTTCAATATTATTTTTTTAATGAAAATGCAATACGTGTATGACGTTGAAGTTTTTTCAATTGGTTGCAATAAAAATGATTTTTCTTTATTTACCAAAATTGTTTGGCAGATTTGAGCTGTGAATTACGACCGAGCATTTTTAAGATTCATATTTAGAGTTCTCGGCAAATTTAAAAAATGCTATTATTGATAACAATGAAAATGATTTTTTTAAATTAGTCGGACTCGAATAATCCAAACTTTCACCGCCTATATTTTTTTATAAAACTTTAAAAATACCTGGCTATCATAAAAGTATTTGTTGTTCGAATCTATATTGATGCGGACAATATAATAAGTCGCTTGATTGAATATTTAATAATTATTCGTAAGGTACGAAAGCCTTTTCTATATGATCTAACTGATAACTTTTTTGGGATTTGTTCAAATTACTTGATATACTTTTTTTTCGTTTTCTTAAAGTTCAAAAAATATTTATTGCTGTACTTTGACTATTTACAAAATAATTTCTATTATCACTGTCCAATTTGTCAAGTTGAATGCAACGTAAACTATAAGAAATCATTTTTTGCCTGTAAGAAATCAGTAAGAGTAAAACTACCTACTGTTCTTTTCAAATTGATCATTTTTTTCAAAATCTACTATTTTTAAAAATTGTACCGAACATTTCCGAAGCTGAAATCGTGATTTCGTTCTTCGTGTGAACTTTTCCACGTTTACGATCCAAAGCATTCCAGTGATTATTTGCGCATCGCGTGTATTCCATGATGCGCCGGACGAAATCCTCATTTCATTCGAGGTCCGTGCGTGCATTAATCATGCGGTTTATTTTGCGATGTATCGTGCATCACGAATGAGCATTAACGCGAGATCAATCGGAAGACTTTGAATTTTAAAAAAACCTATATCATCATCGCGTCATTGAATAAATCGTCAAACGACTCAAGGCCATTGTCTAGTGCGATGGGTCGAAAAAAATCCACTTTTTCATTGCAATTCGAAATATAATTCCTCCAAAAAAATTTCGATTTTAAGCCGTTGGAAATTTGAAGATTTGAAAAGAGAATCAAGAAGCGCTCAAAAATACCAATCCATATCATATAATCCAAAAAATACCAATCTATAACCAAACAAACTTTTTGAGCAAAAAAATGTATAATGTATGCTCCTGGTATCGCAAACTGAGTGAAAGTTTAAAACTTTTATCATATTTGTGCACGTACCGTTTTTTAAATTTAAATTTGCGCTTTCCAAAATTATATTTATACATGTTTTTTGAATTTTCTCAACGTCCATTATTATTCATAATAATTACATGAAAAATCGTTATGGTCAATTTCACCGTTTCCATTCTTTCAATTTTTTTTTCATTTACTCTCGTAAGCGTAATTAACAATTATAATTCTTACGGATTATAAAATTTTTATCATTTCTTTGTTTCAGACCATTGTACGTTGTGATATCATGCCTAAAAAGGGATGATAGCACAACATGCACATTTCCCATTTTTTTTATATATTAATATAGAAAAAATGGGAAATGTGAATGTTTCTTGATAATTAACATTTTTTCAAGTTTCAAAAACACAGGTGTCCTCCATTTCAAGTTCAAAAAACCATAAAATCCGAAGTTCCCTATATCTGATAGTTTTCGAAACAAAAATGTCAAAGAATTATTGCATTTTTCTATCTTTACACTAGACGACTGCGTTAATGAGAATTACTGCGTTGCAACGAGCACGGCGCAATTGAACAATTTCCTTTTTCTGGCGCATTCATTCGGAAATAAAATTCCGAATAAAATCAAAATTCCGAATTTTTATATTCCGAAAATACAATATTTATAATTATACATAATTGTAATTTATAATATAATTATATTATAAATTAAATTAAAAACACAACCAAACAAAACCGAGAAAACAAAACCAAACTTCGTAAAGCAAAAGCTTTACAAAATTTGTATTTTCGGAACATTAAAATTCGGAATTTTGAGCCCGATTATTATTATTATTATTGTTATAATTATTATTCTAGTTAACATTTTTATTATTGTTATTTCAGTTAAATTTCTTTTAGTTTATATTTTATTTCGTTATCATTGATACTTTCATTATTCTTACCACTGTTTTTCATTGTGTATTATTAACTATACTATATTATGTTTGTTATTTTCTTTTTTTTTGGCCGAAAGTATATTATACTAGGGCATAATAAATCATATCATCATCATCATCCCCATCGTCCCAATTAAGTACAATATTGAAAACACCGCATCTAGCTATCGAACGTTCGAGGTCTGAGACCTTGGAGTAGGTCACTGAGTAAAACGCCTGTGGACCAGAGAATCGAAAGAACGGGGCATATCTTGGCCTCGCACGTTTCATAATAATCTCGTTAAATGTGCCACAGCGTTGTTCGACTCTGAACGTAAAAGGGAGATTAAATCGATAAAGCAAGGGGAGTGGTAGAGTAGGATTCCCATAAGAACAGGCAATAGGTGAAAACCGGCAAGGGCATAGGTTGGAACTTGGAAAACAAAGCATTGTCGCAGGACGCAATTTGTACGTTTCACGATATTTGTTTTTCAACTCCTATTGTTTAGTAAATTCTCACGAGTTCTCGTCTCCGCAAACCGTGAATGATGAAAACAGCTCGTGGCTGATCTATCCGGGAGATAAATCAAACATTAGGAGTCGTGGCAAGAGAGTGTGGAAAAACGTCGTGAAGGACGAGATAATCGAACAAAGAGACCAGGCCGTGAGCACCTTCCTGTTTCTCTCTCTTTCTCTCTTTTTCCTCTATTTCCCCCTCCCCCTCCCTCTCGTATTTTCTACAGCTACAATGTTTCCTAGAGTATGACCTGACGGAACTGCTGAACCAGACTGAGGCCTAAACGGCCGAGTAGCCAATACGCACTCAACTTTACCATCAAAGCCGAAGAGATACAGATACGAAATTTAGTATGGAAACTCTAGCAGCTTCTTTTTCTTTCTTATTCGCGTGTGTCTCGAGATAGCTGATGACTTTGATATCTTTGATATCTAGCGAATGTATAGATGGTTTTATTATCATTATTATTATTACGTCATTATTATTTGTACTATTTTTACTATGATTGTTATTATTGTTATTTTTATTTCTACTGCTATTATTTTTATTTTTTTAAAATTATTATTATGACTTCTTTTGTTTATATTAATTTCACGTTATGTTTAAGTTTCTCATGTTATTTTTATTGTTACCTCTTTTTTTTCCGAAAGTCTGTGACTAGGGCATAATAAATTATATCATCATCATCATCATCATCATCATCATCGAATCTTCCGGTTCAAATGGTTAGTCTACCGTGGTGATTCGAAAATAATTTGTTTGAAAAATCTGATTCCAAAGGAACGTCCAAATGGATTGAAAAAACGTTTGGACATTTATCTGATTTTGCTGATTTATTTTATTGAGAAAGATTTGTGCCAAAATTCAGGAAAGATATTAGTAAGTAAAGCAATTAAAAGCAATCTCGTGAAAGACTTTTGAACGAGAGAGACTCTACAGTATGTCTAGTTTTATCCCGATTCATTGATCGTGGATTGCAAGAGACCAAAGCCATTTTTCTTTTGGTCAAGCCAAGCCATTTTCTTTTGTTTTTTTACGGCAAAAAATAATATATTTATTAATATTTGTTTGCAATCTTTGTGGTGTGCCCTTAAAGTAGAAGTATTAAAGAGTGCTCAGGATTTTTTTAAAATTTTTTCTTCACGATAAACCTAAGTGGTGTCGAAATAAGCGATAAACTGATCGGGTTAACCTTTTAGTTTATATCAAACAAACCCAAACATTCCTTTTTTTCTTAAAATTGATAATCTAGCCGAAACACTTTATTAGGACACTACTTAAGACGATGTATCGGATATAACAACGGAATTAAGAGTTCGCTGTAAGCAGTTTTTATTATAAATATATCATTGACAATGACTATCGGCTATAGCGTCGCTCTTGCGTTGTCCATTCAATGTCATTACGAACGATTTAGACTGCATTGGTCAAGATTTTACCAACATTTTTTTTTTTGTTATCGGTTTTCAATGAAAAAAAAAATGGAGCTTTCTCTGTTTTTTTTCGATAAACAAAGCGATATCATTCTTGTTAAAAACCTAAAAAAATTCTGCAGAAGGTAAATGTTGGTCGAGATTGAATTATTATTTCGTTAAATGAGTGTACCAAACTTCGAGTCACGACGTCCATTAGAGTTCACCTTCAATCTGCGATTCCTACACGCTACGTGGAATCTTCCTTCCCAATTTGGGTTGCTCGAGCAAAGATTTCCAAAAAAATGTTTCCAGTTTCCTAACCTCTCAAAGGACGTTATTCAAACTCCGTTTGGATTGAATTCAATCCAGACCAGTGATTCCAATGTCATTGGGGCCACTCATGGATGAACGCAACGATCGGGACGTTTTCAAACTTTGCTTCAAATATCATTCCAAATCCGAATCTTTTAAGAATCATTTTGACTGTACGTATCCACACACTGGCGACGTAACAAAGTATACGATGGGCTTGAAGTTGGCATCGTTGCAATCCAATGCAATTTTTTTTCTCATTTTTTTATTCCCTTAGTTCTATTATTAAAAAAAAATTTTTTTTTTCAAATTTAAAAGATAGATTATCATTATAAAGATTCGAATAACTGTTGAGGTATCTTGTTTACGATTTCGGTAAACAAAAAAATAGAGCAATTGAAAAATAATGATTTTCATTGCGCCGCAACGTTGCCAAATTTAATTTGGGTTTGGGTAGGAAACACGAACTTCGATTGACCAGAAGCCTCAAAATTCCGAATTTTTCAAATACCGAAACTACAAAATTTCCTAAAGGTCATGCCAGCGAAAGGTTCACGAAATTTCTTTGGGTTTGTTTAATTTTAAACCCTTGATTTAAAACAAACCCAAACAAAAAATTACGAAATTTGTAGTTTTGGAATATTCAAATTCGAGATTTTGAGCTTTCTGGTCATTCGAAGTTTGGGTTTCTTTACCCAAACGTTTCAATTTCATCGTATACGTGAGGAATAAAAAAATGTAGGGAAAATCTGGTTGGTGTTGGACGTGAGCAGAGGGCTGTGCTCTAGGCTCTTTGTAGCATCCTCGAAACGCGCCGTAAAAATAGGAAAGGGAGCGGCAGTGAGGCCACTGCCTCGGGCTTTCTATTGTATAATCGATTTCTACGTCGTACGAAACCGCTTCGTAAGACATACGAAACGCTGGTGCACATACACGATAGAGTAAAATTCTCAGGGTCAGCAGATGCTCGAAACACCGGAGAACGAAACGTATACGAAACTTTTGGAACGAAATGCATACACGTATGAGTCGATTTGCAAGACTTCCGGCATCGGAATCGAAAAATGGACACACGATCGAAAAACGAAAAAAAAAAACAAAAAAAAACAAAAGAGTATAAACTTAATACCGTTGTGACTGGTTCGAGTCATGCACGTGCGTGTAGGTGCGTTTTCTTTTCTCACGACTCAACCCACGTTCGAGTTCGGTCAAATGTCAAACGCCGAGATTACGACGAGAGATGGTTCGGGCGACTTGTGAAAACCGCTGCAACAATGACACTCCATTGTTCCCAAGGTTCTTTCTTTTCTATTTGCGAGACTGTGGTTTTTTTCTTCCTGTTTATTTTTTCCTTTCGCCATGCTGTTGTATTTTCTGACGTTCCGTCAACCGCAAGTTAATACATTCTCAGCGCGAAATTATGTTTCGTAATTTTTATGGTTTTCTTTCCCATTGTTTACTTTTTTTTTCTTTGGTCGGTCAGGGCGAGTGAAACGATCAGCATTTTTCGGTTTTACGATCTCTCTCTCTCTCTCTCTCTCTCTCTCTCTCGTTTCTTATTATTATTATCTCTGCTATTATTATTTTCATGATTATTATTATTGCTATATATTTTTTATTGCTATTATTATTGTATGAACTTTCTCTTTAATTGTTTTATTTGTATTTTGCTATGCCACTGTAACTATTACCCATTATTACCCGAAAGTATGCTGGGGCATAATAAATTCATCATCGTCATCATCATCATCATCTCGAGGTTATTGTCCGATATATATGTGCGGCAACGTGTGTTTTTGAAGCAAACATCGTCGAGGACTCGATACTCAACCATACGTAGATTTGGCAAACATCAATAAGTATCGATTTTTCTTCGACGCAACGAAAATCATTATTTTTAATTTCTCTATTTCTTTTTAACTGTAATCGTAATTAAAATACCTCAATAATTATACAAATCTTTATTGTGATAACCTAGAATTCAAATATGACAAAAAAATTTTTCGCCAAATAATCTAAGATTAAAGGAAATGAAAAAAATGAGAAAAGAAATTTCATTGCGTCGCATCAATGTAAACTTCAAGTCCATGTTAGTTCAACTTTTGGCCGTTACACGTTATAAAAATCGTTCACACGTTTCCACATATTTTAATTTGTAATTCCCATGAAATTCAAAGAAGAACGGATTTGCCGGATAATAAATAAATAGAATAATAATAACAATAAATAAATAAAAAATCCCGTCCCAACGATGGAAACTAAAAAATTTTACAATTTTTGGAACCAATCAAGACTCGTTTAATCTAACATACGCAAACTTTTTTTCTCATCTGGATATTAGTGACTGATCTTTTTGAAGATTTTGCAACTTTTTCATCCAAATCTAGGGTGAAAAAGCAAGAAAAAAAAAAACGTTACGATACAACAGAAAAGATCGAATGGCTCTTTAGCTTGCAGGGTAACAAGGCGAACCAAATAGGCTGAGTTGCAAATTTGCTTTTTTGCATTTTACTTTTACAGGAAGTAGAAGTGTTTATTATGGTTCGAATAATGATACATGCGTCTAGGATACAGCTCGCGCAACATTTTTTCGTCTCTACGTATTTTCCTTCGATCCGTAGAGAATTTATTGTGGAGAATGGAGGAGGATCGTTTTGGAGAAGGCAACGCTAAAATCCTCGATACGTGTTTTCTCGCCGCTCGTAGACGGCGAATATCGCGCGGGAAAGTTCTACGCGGGCATACAATTAGAGAAATATGGGAGTAGAAAATACGCGGTTGTATTAATTTCCGTGTGCGCGAAACGCGCGCGTACGCAAGGATTGAAAGTCTCGCGGACCGTAACGCGCGTAATATCGCGATGAAACTGGTTTCCAGCAAAAGAAAAAAAAAAAAGATGCGGTATCATGAGAACTTTGCGTGCTTCGCGACGTAAAAAAAAACAGTCAAAAACTTGTATCGAAGTGTACGAACGGAACCAAGGACCGTATCGTAATAATAATAATAATAATAATAGCGATAATAAAATTATCGACGAACTCGCACAAATCTAAAGTGTGACATTTTTTTTCTCAAAGATTTTATAATATTTTCTAAAAATACTCAGAAATAATCCTTTTTCCGAACATGTATAAATTCACTCAGAGTTTTATCAAATTTTGTCGAATTCTCGAGCATGATGGAGTTTGAAAAAAAAGAATACCATAAAGAAAAAAATATATCAGGGATAAGTGTAAGGTCGGAAATTTTGCATATGGATGGTACTCGGAGCGGTGACCGTTTATACTAGATAAGATTAGATTAAATATAAGATCAACGAAGATAATAATGGGAACTAGTATACGTAATAATTTGCAAAAGGATACGTGAAAACAGAAGAAAAATGTGATATGAAAAATTTGAAAATCCATTTCGAATCGGGAACACCTAAAAATTTGCTAAGGCATACACACACACCGACAAAATATCACGACGATACAGTATCCTTAGGAAGCCCAGAAACAAACAAACTCAAACGAACGTACAAATACACACAAACAAGCCCAAACAATGATGTTTTGTTGGTGATATTTTGTAGTGGGATATTATATCATACTACCCAATATATCCATGTTCCCAAAACCTTCAAAATCAATTTCACGAACAAAAAACCAAACCATTAATCTACTCACATCCGTACATTTATTCACAAAACGAACGGGAAGAATCTACAGCAAACGCTGTAATGATAAAAAATCGAAATAATTAACACGCACCCCATTACTTTCTACCAGATCCTCTTCAATCACTATCTCCACCAAAATAATGATTTACAAATATATTTTCAACTCCTGCGAGTCGTGTTTAAAAATCGTAGCGGCCTTTCTCGTCCCATGATCTCAAAGTAAACAAATAGATTCTCGCGCATGTGTATTAGGCTGATTAATGCGCCACTAAATTCTCGCTCGAATAGCTTTCTAAACTGCGGAAAGTTGGTGATGGTGTCAAGGGGGATTGGTGGCCAAAGTAGTGTCCGTAATGCTCAAGACAAAATAATGAAAGTCCGGATAAATGGGACGGTTATTAGAATCATGATAATAATTGCCGAGCAACTGGGAATCGGGGGATTGCTCGGGGTGTATCTAAACGACGGTTAATTGACATTGACTGGGAGGCGAATGATAAACAGATCGTATCTCGTTCGATATACATACGTGTACGTATATGTGCATTTATACCGTCCGGTTACGACGTCACGTGCGAACCAGACTGTATATGCAAATTGCACCTTTTATATAAGTATACAGGGTGACCGTAAATTCGACCTATTCCTTCAAAGGGTTTACAGTACAAATCATTTGCAACAAAAAATGTCCCATCAACTGGTGGTAAAAAATTGGCTTTTTAATTTTCAGATTATGTAAAATTTGGATGCAAAATTTGTTTTTAAATTTGTTTTTAAATAATCGGTAACTCTTGGTCTCTCAGAAAAGTATCAAATCGTTGTTTATAATAGCGTATTTTTTTAAATATTTTTTAATTTAGGCAGAAAGGAAATTCTTCAGAAAACATAAAAACATCAATATCTCAATAACCATGAATTTCCGACCCCCAGTCGATGGGACATTTTTTGTTGCAAATGACCTCTACTATAACCCCCTTTGAAGAAATAGGTCGAATTTCCGGTCACCCTGTATACATAAATGTGTGTGTGGGTTCCTCTGACGTCGACACTGATACATCATACGAGACCTGGCTCGTTGAAGAGTCCCCATTAACTCGAGCGATAATGATGTCACTTTTATTAGAGCTATCGGGGTCGATCAATCTATCCTACCTACGAGTACTCTATGGCACACTTATTGCATAATGCCTGCCTATATGGTCAATTGGAATTCTGGGATTACGTGTAGATGTTTATATGTCCATTGATAATCTTTCGAAGAATTTATGCCGCCATTTTTGAAATTCTTGAATCAAAGTATGTCAAAGTAACCACTGACCCACGGTCATGGGTTGATGCTACATATTTATGCGTTTTGTAACACGCGTAATGGTGTGATTTTAACGCATCGGGTTGGTGCATATTTACACAAATTGTAAAACGCTATATGCATCGAACACGATCAGCCCCTCGACACTGTCATATTTATACGTATGTGTGTATTTTATTTCACACGTCCATATTTATTTACAACTTTTAATGGTGATTTACGATGTACTTGAAGTTCGCATCGTTGCGACGCAACGAAATTTCTTTTCTCATTTTTTTATTCCCTTAAATCTATTATTTGGGGAAATATTTTTTTCAGATTTGAATTCTAGGTTATCACAATAAAGATTTGTATAATTATTGAAATATTTTAATTACGATCGGAGTGAAAAAAAATAGAGAAATTAAAAAATAATTATTTTTGTTGCGTCGAAAAGTTGCGAACTGCAACCTCATATAATATAGGTATATTTTGTTTAGATAAAGTTGTATTTTCTGTAGATAATTGAATTTACGATTAACATTAAAAAATGAATGAGTGAAAAAGAAATAGAAAAATTAAAAAATACTTATTTTTGTTGCGTTGCGAACCCAAACAAACCCAAATAAACAAACAAAATATACGTATATATCCGCTTATAGTCGGTATTCCCGATATATACATTTTTAAATGTTAATCGTAAATTTAAGTATCTACAGAAAATACGAATTTATCTAAAAATATAACATATATTAATATATATAATAACATAACGATGGGAAATCGGGATCCGCAATATCCACGTTACCAAAAAAAAAGTATTAAATTGTTTGATCGAATCCGCCATTTCAGTAAGGCTTGGTACATTGCGTTCAGCTATGTAAACAAAATTTTATATTGATCCCTCATTATCGTATTTTTGTTTATTTTCGGTGTATGGAAAATTTTGTGTATTTAGAATGGGAACCGTTTGTTTGGGTTAAGTCAGTATAACCCAAACAAACATGGGGAAAGTGCGTAGAAAGGCAACGCGTATGCGAGTTCAATCTACAGATTTAATCGTATTATTCATTCATACGAGTTTCGTAGTGCATAAAAACTATTTTCATGATTCACGTACTTGAAGTACCGAAAAACAACGCAGTTGTTTTCGCATCGAAGAGAATCAGACTCGAACAACAGGACCGTCCAAATAGGTGCGGGTTCCAATTCCCCCTGTTCTCGACAAATGTGCCACGTAACCTGTCCTCGCAACGGAAGTTACGTTAGATTAGCAAACTGTGAGTGGGAAGTGATAGGAAAGGGTTCAATCGTGAATACTAATATGTACCTAAACGTGAGCAAGGGTATGATGGGTTCGAACTCGGAAAATATATTTTTCAAAATTTTTTTCCTTTCCTTAGATCTATTATTTGGCGAAATATATTTTTTTTCAGATTTGAATTCTAGATTATCACGATAAAGATTTGTAGAATTATTGAGGTATTTTATTTACGATTAAAATGAAAAAGAAATAGAGAAATTAAAAAATAATTATTTTCGTTTCGTCGCAACGTTGCGAACTTCAACCTCATTTTTTTGATACCCTCGATCGAGTATTAATTACTGCTTGACATTGCGCCAGGATACAAATTACCCATGCCTGGAATGTTGTACGCATGAGATACCGTTCCAGTATCTAATATTTCACATCTGTAACTTTGCGATATATATATATATATATATATACAGGGTTACTGGTAACTCGACGTATTCCTTGCAGGACGTCGAGATTTTTTATATGCAGATTTCCTTGCAGATTTTTTATATTGATAATTTTGATATTTGATATTTGATATTGAAAATTGATAGTGATTAAAACTACTAATAATGTTAACGAAATTGTTTTAAATGATTTTCTGATCTTTTTATGAAATGCACTCCTTCCTGTACTAAATAAAAAACGATTTTCATAATGTAGTCCATGACTTTATATTTAGTTTTACACCTTTTTGGATAGCTAGTCAGACAAGGATATTTTCCTGGTAATTTGTAGATCAGGCGCAGTATTTTTTTTTGCACTAGACAATATTTTTTATCAAGCAATAGCAAAAATTACAAAAAAAATATTGTTTGATTAATGATCTCTGCTAAAGTTTTAGTCATTTTTGAACTTTTAATTATTAACAAAGATTTGCT
>JAPYZJ010002457.1:0-25176 GCA_030522765.1 Ophioninae sp. B BG-2022a
AAAAAATTAATAACAATTCAGGGGTTGATCTGGGACCCATACATGCTTATATCAATCGTCTTAGAATTTCACCCCCTACCTCCCATTTCAGGGATGACGCTCTTAGCTGGGACACCCTGTATATCGCAGCGATTTTTATATACGCGATGTAGCCTATTGGTAAATGTGGTAATCGTAAGGATTCTTTTGAAAATATTGGTCGTTTTGAAAAATATCAAATAAAAGGTAATTTCTCTAATATTGGGGTATATTTTATGAATAATATTGAATATAATGATAATGGATTATTCGTGAAGGTTGAGTACTTGAAAAATGTCTTTGGTTGACCTCGAAGTTTCGAAGACTCGTAAGTAACAAGATCTCCTTGTATTTCCGGTTTTCTGGTTGAGCAGAAACACAACGAACATTTTGATAACTGCCGGGTTTATCAACCATATCTTTTCATACACGCCTCAAGAATTCCAATTCGCATACAAATTTCATAATATCATCAACGATGCGCAGTTTGGACTGCGTCGCTGGATTCTTCCCATCGAGTTCTCATCAGCTTTAGCTGAACTGATGAAAAAGAATTGATCGTTTCAATGTAGGCAATAGGTCATCGCTCAGAATAGAGTTGGATAAAATGATAGAAACAAAAACTCACAATCGCACCTGCCATAATTAATTTTGTTTTCTCGCAACATCAAGCGAGCCTGCGTATCAACCCAAACAAACCCCACCAATCCCGTAACGCCTAAAACCCGCGAATGAATCTCGTAACGATTCAAGGTGTTACGAACCGCCAAAAAGAATACATCGTGTTTAAGCTGAAAAGAACTCACGTGATTATCAACCTGCCATGCCAGGGTCTGTCTCAAAGTAGTCGAGGAACAATACACCACTGACCTGCAACACACAACAGTGAAAACGGAACGTTGAGAAATAATAAGTCTGGAATCTCTTTCGCATGCGCGTTCACACGTTGCTCGGATGAAAGAAAAAGTAACACAACCATCGCAACCCAGATCCAACTTAATTCCATCGTCGCAACGCATGGACGGTGGATACGATTTCAACGCAGCTTTTCGCCGAATCACCAGTTGGAACTCGCGATACACCTCGCACGCGCTATGCTTTGGATTCCACACGGGGTTATCAACTTCCGCTTTGTTCACCATAAGAGAAATAAAGAAGTATACAGAGAGAGAGAGAGAGAGAGAGAGAAAGAGATTTATTTCATACGCTAGAGTATAACGCTCCCTAGGAGTACCGTGGCGAAAAATATACAAAAAATGACAAAGTTTAAACAATAAGTACAGGATTCAATGAAGAAATAAAAGAAAAAAATAATTAAAATGAAAAATAATAATAAAAAGCATAACAATATAATAAAAATAATAGTAACAATAATAGTAATAATAATAATGGCAGTAATTAAGAGGGAGAGAGAGAGAGAGAGATTTATTTCATACTCTACGGTATAAGGCTTCCTAGGAGTACCGTGCCGAAAAATATACAAAAAATGACAATGTTTAAACAATAAGTACAGGATTCAATAAAGAAATAAAAGAAAAAAAATTAAAATAACAAAAAAATCATAAAAAAGAATAACAATAATAATAATAAATATCAATAACAAATAACAATAAATACAATGAATAACAATAATAAATAATAATAATAATAATAATAATAATAATAATAATAACAATAACAATAATAGTAATAATAATGGCAGTGATTATTGGCAGTAATTAAGAGAGAGAGAGAGAGAGAGACAAAACATAACAAAAAACCTCTCGACATAGCGATCCTTCAGCATCGAAGTCAAGCCGTTAATTAACGAGCTTCAAAAGTAAAACGCATAAGTCCGAGGTAGTGGAGAATGACGAGTGAAACGGGACGTTGGACGGAAAGACGACTGGTGAACATATGCATATGTATATACTTATACATATATATTTTACATAACATACTTATGCATCGACATTTAAAAACGTTCGTGTATATATATATATTTATATGTATATGTATGTATGTTTGTATATAACTGTGTGTACAGATACATAAAGGGTCGGTGTCTGGCTAGACGGGCAGAAATGAAGCAGCAAGGGTTTTGTTTGTCCGGCTGTCCACCCCTTTTCCTTCCTCGTTTTCCACCCTCCGCCGTTCTCCTCACCTTTCCGAGCAAGGGACCATCGCTTCACTCCGGTACCTCCTCGGTATACGAGGCTTGTTTTCCTACTCAGCCCCTCTATTCCACATGCATAGACATTCACTCGTACGCTCGTAGGTATACGTATATATTTGTTTATATTTTCCCAACCTCCCGATCTCTTAGTACTGTCCTTCTGTCGCGCCCTCTCGTACTCGGCGTCGATCCACGGTTGAAAAAAAAAAAAAACTCGGCTTCCCATCGTGGTATAATACATTTGTGACGTATCGGTTACGCATGTTTGTACTTTACGAAAGCTAAATGCTAAGGGGAATAAGTGTAATGAAAATTGTTGTTGATTGTTGTTCATTGCTTGTTGAAAAATTTCAGTTGATTTTATTGGTATTATGTTAAGTACTTGAGAAAAAGGGTAATGGATTTTTATTCGACGAAACAAGCGAGGTAAGTAGAAATGTGAGAAATATTGTTAGGTCTGAGAAATTTGTTTTTTCAAGCATTTTATTGCTAGGAAAAGAAATCATATTGTTATAATGAAGGATTGATGACAGCTTTGTGTATTTTTCCGAAAACAGGGTTTTTGAGAAAATTTCGTGATTTGTGAAATATTTTTTGAGAAAAATAAAAAAATGTCAGCTTGTTCGGGTCAACGGGAAAATACATTTCCGGTCAGTTCTGGCCGACTCGACGTTAACGAGACGTCTGCGTAAATACAAACATGCCAGGGTGTTTCATCGCTGGTGTAGGAAGTGCAAGCAAATACGGTGGGATAAAAAAAAAAGGAAAATGGGGAAGCCACGATTGTCGCGGCGGTAGGTTTTGGATGTATCGATAATGAGGATATACAAAAAGAGGGAAAGGTCCGTTCGGAACGTCAATAGTAAGCAGGGCGCGATCAGAAACGAGGCGGGTATTGAACGAACGGAGCAATGAGAAGTAAGAGGAGAACAAAGGGACTTGATAGAAATCTTGATTGGGATGATCTAATTGCTGTTTTACAATCGCAATTTTACCGGGCGCGTATCATCCGCGATAAGCACAGAAAGGGAGAGAAGTTAAAAGCACGTCGAATGCAAAGCTCGACAAATTTATGGGATGAAATGAAAACGAAAAAAAAAAAAAATTAATGAAAAAATAATAAAAAAAAAAAGAAAGAGGAAGAAGGAAGCACTGGAAGAACACAAAGTCGAGTTCTCCAACTGTCTTCCGCACGATGGTCATGTACCCACTTGACAGAAGCCACAATCAACGCGATTCCGAGAGGGAAACCGATACCAGGAGAGTCGGTTTGTTGTCGAAGCTTTGGTTATTACACAAATGAGGTTGTTTGGCCGGAGATAAATGTACAAAGCATCGTAATAGGATTGCCTCGCCGTTCTGTCGCTACCACGTGTGTACAGGATAGGAAGATTGGAAAAAATCAAAGAACGAAGAGGAAAAAAGTAATTGAAAGTGCCTCGAGCTTGGTCATTCTCTCTGATAAATAAATGTTGGAAATCAAAGAAAATCTCGCGGTCAGTTTCGACAATGAAAATATTCGCATACGGCGAAACCGCGTTAACTGAATATTCCCGTTTCGTCAAAGATACCAAGCTCGTTTTCCAATCGTGCAATAATCGGTACGACGTAATTACGGTACAAGACGATACCGGAAGTTAGGAGTTACTCGGATAACGGGGGATGCTTTCAATTGAAATTTCAAGGGAGGAGAATCGAGCCTGGCGAACCTCATATAGTTGTCCGATTATGATGGTAGTAAAGGAAACGCTCTCGAATAGAAGCTTCGGGGTAGCCGGTGAGTCCGGAGTGGTTGGAACGATGGTGAACTCCGGGCAGCTCTCCCCATGGCCTCCCCCATGGTACGCGAGACTTCGCGTATGGCCGCGCGTGGGTATAGTAATTGTATACGCACCGGGAGAATGGCAAGGTAAACAAAACTATGTAAGATTGCCCCATTAATATACATATCTCTTGGTTCAGTTGGGTATAACACAAGAGCAGCTAGTATTAGCAAAGCCTACTCTACCCTCCACCGTGGTCTCTTCCTTTCTCATTCGCCTTGGCTTTGCCGTACTCTGCCCGCTCCCCTCCCCCCCCTCACTCCTGTTAAGAGAGACCGTTTGCCGTTCCTCCACATGCGAGACTACGGTTTACCCGTTATACTCTTCTCACCACCGCACGTAGCCCAAGAGGGTGAGTAGTCTTGGCCTCAGACTTCGGGGTTAGGCACTCTCCGCGGTCTCCTTTAGCCAAAGTGAACGAGAGAGTTCGAGCTATCCACAGAGCAGAGTACACAATGGATATTGAGGCTATAATTTACAGCTGATTGTTGGCGGGCCGGGCAATCTATGGATTCCTCCGACCAACGTTCAACGAGCTTCGCTAACCACCCTCTAACTACCTTCTTGAATTTGTATCAGTCTACGTGTGGTTACCCGTGCATGGAAGCTTCTGGCAAATGAGAAAATTCATACAGATCTTCGATTTTCCACGCGTTCGTCTTTTCTCGTTTTTTTTCGAAAAGTCTTCGAAATGTTTTCTGTGCAAACAAACCCAAACAAACCCAAACTAAAAAAGTGAAATCAGCATGAAAATCGAGAACTGACTCGTTTTCGTCGATTTTCGGCTCTCAAACGCGAGATAGGCGCTTTTGCCACCTCGACACAATTCGACCGATTTTTCGACCAAAATGTGCCTTTTCGCGTATTTTTTTGACGAAATTACCATTTTGACGCTAATTCTACTGTTTCTCGTTAAATATGACAAAAACAGTCATTGTGTGTGTGTGTGTGTGTGTTTTCGCCCAACAAACCCAAACAAACCCAAACACCCCAAGCTAACATAAACTAAAACACCTAGTGAAAAAATACATCGAACGTAGAACTGATAAAGTGGTGTTAGAAATGATTTTAGTAAAATCAGTTCGACTCTGCATTGACTGTAGCTGATGATACACAGTTCTAAATTAATTAGAGGCGATGCGCAAAGTTGGCTCAACGGTCTAAGAGCTTCTGGGTTCTGGACACCACTTGGATGCGCCTGAGTCGAAGTTTTGAAAGGTGTTTTCCTGGTTTGCTGGTTCAACGAGCTTTCACTGGGCCACGATTATTGGTTGTATCGTCTCAGACGCTTGCTACGGAAACTGATATGGGGGGAAGGATAACTACGAATCTGAAGTGGATCGACCGTCTTGATAAACGCCTGGAGATATTAAATCGGTAATCCGATTGAGACACGGATGATCGGTGATTTTTATCCACTTTCTTCATTCTTTATATACTCGTTGATTGATAGAAACGGTACAACAAATGATTGCAGCTTTTGCAAAAATCTATCCACGTCGCAGTTGTTTCTGTTGAGGATGTTGACCTGCAGCCCCAGCGAGTCGTTTATCAACGGGCCGTGAAAGATAACAGAAAAGGGAAACGGGCGTGCAGCGGACAAATATTGTATCAATTTCACCCCCACCGACAGATTACGAGTCATACATAGCATAGCAACAAAAATATTGAGCTTTAGCTCTGATAAATGCAAAATTACTTGAACACACGAACCGAATAGCATCAAAGGATATTAATTTTCAAATGTTATCAAATTCCACAGTACCGTACTGTTGCGTTTTGCTCAACAGCAACCACACATGTCAAGAGTACGGTAATTACATTTGATGAAAGTATGCTTGGTGCGCATTATTATTCCTGCATCGCAGTCCGAAAAAAAAAAACCCTCACCGAGCACAAATGCGGATATTGACATTTCGATTGTATCGTAATTTAAGTACAGGCTTTTAATTAATGTGGCGCATTCTGCCTCTTTCTCTCTCTGCTTAGCGATGGAATATTTCATCAGATGAAATTGAATATTGATACTTTCATTTTTCAACCAATTATTAGGGTGCTTTTACATGATGACGAGGCTTCGAAGCGTTCAGTCGTTTCATCTTTCAAGAGAGAAAGAGACAGAGAAAGAGAGAGGGTAGAGAAGGAAGAGAGAGGTTAGGATACAGTTAGCGGAAAACTCGATGAAGCAACCAACTTACGATTGACTTTGACGCGAAGTCTCAATGAGGATGTGAGGGACTTCTTGATTGATGACACCCTGGGAAATGACATTGGTCGCGTGGTGCGGCGCGGGGTGAAAAGTGGACGTTAACAAATGGTCATTGCGACGATGTCTCAGAAGCTTCGGGTAAGACGGTTCCAACCTACTTGGGATGCGGCATGAGGATCTATGTTCATCATTTCTCATCGGGTCGTTCGAGAGCGCAAACAATGCCCCCTTCGGAAACCGCAACCGTAAGAAATGTCGTTGCCTCGGGGCTTATGGTTGTAGAACTGTAGGCGAAATGGTAAGTGGCGAATGGAGTTCGCGGACATTGTCCCCTTGCTTTCCCATAACAGAACGGACAGGTTGATCAAAGTCACACCAGACCGGGCCAATGATCGTTGAAACCAATGCCCGTTATCGGCGCGGAATCTTATTTCCGTTGCGATGGAAGTGAACAACGCTCAATCATACAAAGCGGAGAGAATAAAAAAGCTTGTGATTTATATGGCATGGTGACCCATGTGAAAATGACCGACCAAATCGGTCGAGATTGGTCACACTGAGAGCTTAATACCAAAATATATTCAGGAAATACCATACTTAAAGTTTAATACTAAAATATCTTCAAGGAACACCATAATTCAAGGTTTCTACCAAAAAATCTTCAAGAAACACCATCATTTCAGATTAATATGAAAAATCTTTAAAAAACGCCATACTTTCAGGTTAATACGAAAATATCTTCAAGAAAGCCATATTTTAATGTTAATGCACATGGTGAAGGGAAAATATAGCAACAAGATGTCAAACATTTCTGCCTAATAACCGTACGAGTCTGAGAGAGCTCGAACCATACCGTAGACGGAACATCGAGCATAAACTGTCCTGCGGGAGCTTGTTACTTCAATTCGCTCGAACACCCTTAAGAACACTGCCCCGAGGTTCCTGAGAAAGAAGAAGTTCGCAAAACTCGCGCAAACACCCTTACGCGATATGCCTTCTTGTTGTATATAGCGGTCTTAAAAGCACCACTGCCAATGTTGGACTCTTTTAGTCTTCTCCGTCTTCCCTTCTCTTCCCGTATGTCTCTCTTATTCTACGGTTGTTATATCGTCGTAAGAAGATTATCGCCCGGCGATAAGCGAGAACCGGGAAAACCGCATTGAAGTTTTGCTGTTGCAGCCCTCGAACTTTCAAGCCCGAATATTAAAGGGTGTTTGAGCATTTCGCATGGCTGACGGGATATTCATTTAATATCCCCCGTGATTATGATTATTTGTTGCAATTCGTGAACACTATTGATCCTGAATGGTACTATGAATAATCTGCGCGGAAAATTATTTGTATTTTTCGCGAAGTTAATCCGTTTTTAAATTTCAGAAAAAAGAAGTTTTTCGATTCGACTGTATTTATATATATATATGCATATATAATAGTTGCTACGATTGTTTAAAAGTTATTTATTTTACCTATTTCACTGAATAATCGATTAACTCAATTATTACTTCATAATTCAATTAAATTATGTTAAAAATGTAATAGTCTTTGTATTGTTATTTATTATTATTTTACAGTTAACTTTTTTTTTATGACTAACATTTGATCGACGAAAAACTCCTCTTTTCTAATCTAGAAAAACAACCATGTACGATTATAATTATAAATATATATTCAAAAATAAACCCAGTCTTTTTTATTTTTATTTATATCTTTTCCAGTTTTTTTGTTTACAAGTGCTGGACGTGCAATCGACGGAAAGACCGTATTTTCGAGAAACCGAAAAAAGCGCGCTTGAAAAAGGTACCGGAAGGCGACCGATATGGAAGTCACATTGAACGGTGATGAACGACGAGAGTAAAGTAGGGTGAGTGAAAGTAGAAGACGAGTAGGAAACGAAGTGTGTCCAGTAGTATCGTCGAGGCACATTGTTCCGCGTCCGAAAAGCTGGGTTACGAAATAATCGTCGTGAAGACCTAATGGTGTATGAAGTCCCGATATCAAAAACAAGCCACCGGGGTGGACTGTTTTCCCGTGGTCGGTAGTATCCGAATATAGACCGCTGTCCACTGCGTTCAATGAAAATTCTCGGCTTGTGAAGTGGTATGAACGAAAAAATGGCAGAGCCACGAAGAATGTCATTTGACTTTCTGTTCCAATAAACCCTCGATAACCGATGTTCTTTACACTCGATGCCCCAATTATTCGAATGCGGAACAATCGTCGTACGGATATCGCTATGGTGGCCAATGGAATTCTTACCACTATGTCTGCATGGAATTTATATTAATTTATCTGAAAATGAAAAATACTTCGAACTACGCCGTCTACCCACGATCCCATTTTCCAAACGAACGACCCCCGAACAATTGATCAGTGTCGTGTACTTTCGCAGCTTTCACAAAAGTAATGTTGTTTTGGCAATTTGGAAAATTGCGTCGAAGTTTTTTTCGGGATGCTGCGAGGGTTCTAGCTTTTTCTTTCCCCTCGCTCTCCCTGCGACAGAGTCGATACACATACCGAATAAGACTACTCAGCCGATGCAGAATTCAATTGTTAGCTTGGAAGCATTCCAACCGGAAAGAAAATGGTCTATGAATAATTCCTCAGGGACGAGGAAACGCCACCTACCCGTGTATCTTTAATGGCAACTTATCCACCGAACACGATAAATTTAGGTTGAAAAATAGATCGGGGTCAGTCGGAAATATAATCTCGGTCAGAAATACGAATATTCGTCATTGGAGATCGCTATCCCCATACTATCTGTTTTCACATTATTCCCAAACATTTCCGTACGAGTACCGTTGGATGTGCCAAAATAGAAGTTCGCATCAAAATTGCAGCAGCATAAAAGAAAAGGGCAGGAAGCAGGATGATCGGAGTAGCGAGAATGCCGTGGTAATTGGATGCGATGCATGCAGAGCTAGAAGAAGAAGAAGAAGAAGACAGAAGAAGAAGCGGCAGCCGAATAAGAAGAAAATGAAAAAGAAGTTGGGGTTGTTTGCACCAGCGAAGGTAGAAGGATGTGAACAAGGGTAGCGATACGAAGGGTGAAGAAGGGTAGAAGCAACTCGAAAGTAGGAACCACGAAGCTATGCTAACGGCAAAGCTAAGTCTGTTCGGGTGTAATGGGCGACGTACACGCGATCCCAAACCCTCATCCGTACAGGCCCCTCCAGTAGGAACACAGTATTGAACTATATGGAGTATCGCGCCGGCAGTGCACCCTTTCCTCGGGCGATTTTAACTTTCGGCTCGATCAGGCACCCCCTGGCCAATCGTCGGCGAAACTGCAACTTTCGTTCTATACCGAGTTTCATTCCTCGAAGCCACACCACCGTCAATCCTGCGCAGCCTTGTTCCACGGTGGAAGAATACATCGGAGTTGTTGCGTCTTGACTTATCGGCCCTAATTATTCCCCAACCTCATCGGAGCCACGACCAAGCTCTGTAAGAAGAGTGAAGGAACGGATGGGGTACCCGACGATCGAGCACCTACCGACCACCATGAGCAATGGCTCGAGCACTTTCAACCACATCCCACTCGCGACCCTCTCCTTGCCCTCATGGGCAATCTCTTGCATGAAGGGCTTCGGATGTAACATGGAAGATATGTAGTAGTAGTAGTATGGACTCTTCGGAAGCAACGGACCTTCTACACCCCTCGAGTGCATCGCACCCTCTTCTCCAAACTCACTGGAACTTGGGCGCAGCTTTTGTGCATACGCACACACCAACCTCCCTCGTTCTACACTGGTGGGTTATTGTATAACGAAGAAAAAAAACAGGAAGTATCACGCAAGTGGAACGGCGAGTACACACGAAGTCACGGATCCGCAACCGTGTATCCGCGTATGGGCGAGGGTCTCTTTTTCGACCCCACACGAGGACATCAACGGCACCGTGCACTCCAAGAACCCGAGAGCTGGTGTGATAATTTTTCAATTTGGCCCTCATACATTATCACTGGAACCACCACCGAGGGGATGAAAGTACGCCTGGAAGTAAACTCGCTGTTTGAGACCTACGAATACTACGAGCCAACGGTCTTCATCAGGGACTACGGACAAATGTACCGCTGAAGGGTTAACCGGGTCGCACAAACAGTCTGACGCAAGGCCCTTACGCTCGAGAAAGTCTGAGTAGTTACCATCAACACTCAGGAATGTTGCCACAGCCAAGGGGCTGCATGCTGAATTTGCACGACACTCCGAACGACAACAATCCTAACTCCGCCTTATAAAGCTTACATACATGGATACGTAAGAAACTGTACCCCCGTTGCCCAGGCCACCCCCTTCTCCAACGTGTATCCGCCTACTGGAACGTGAAGGGCTCATCGCAATGTAAGCAACCGACCGCTATGCTGGACCGGTAACGATTAAAAGGCCAGACTGAACCAGCAGTTTAATGCCTGTCCATGCTCGTGTATGAGGACACTACGGTTATGTTTTTTACAGTAGCCAGACGATTCTCTACTCGGTCTTGCTGAGTGCGCACGGACCATGGTCAACCCTTGCTTCGAAGTGAATCGGAGGGCGATGGGATACGGGATAATCCGCTGCAGCTAACCAGCAATGTGTCTGACCTCGTGGATCAGAGGATTAAAGTTCGATGCAATCAAACGAAGACGGTTAACCGTGTCTCCAGCGTTGAGGTACTAAATCGATCGTCGGCCAAATAATTAGTCCGAAATGGAACAATCATTCATTATAATTTTTGAGTTATGTCGTACATGTTTAGCGTTGAGAATAAGTCGTTTAGTTATCAATTAATACTGATAAATTAGTAGTTTCTGCTTTTAGTCATAATTGAACTCAAATTCGACGATATTGGCGTGTGCTCGACCGAGGCTTTGTCAGTGACTGTACATCTGTTCCGGTTGGAAAGTACTTCAACAAAAATTTGATGTCTGACCCGACGGGATCGCCAGTATCACTTCGTACAAATATTTATATATAATTTTTCAAAAAAATAAACCCTCAAGTAAATAAAATCGGGAGTGCAATTTTGTAAATTCCGTTCTTTTCGAAAGTAAAAACAGTTTTGATGGCTACACAATTAATCAGCTATAATTTCAGAATAATTCATTTCAACCTTTGAACAAACTTATCCTTGAAAGATCGAAAGTATTTCTTCAATCATTTCGAGATCCACGAGTACAAAGATGCGAGCCACAGCTAATGACTTATAATTTTAAAAACTACGCTTAAATATTATTAAATTCCATCCATGACCATCGTATCAACAAAATCTACCATTGTGCAACCATTACACTCTTATTTTCATCATTCAATTATTTCATTATTTTCTACGATTATTCATCGTCCTAAATTTTCAAAACCCCGAACCAAATTTCATATCTTTCAATCTTCCAACGGATCAATCGGTTTCTCGTTAAATCGGCTGAACACTTCCAGAAGTTATCAACCCGATTTAAAAAATCCAAATTTTTCGCAAAATCGCGATCCAACGTCCGGCTTTAGATATTCCTTTTTCCTCAACTTTGAAAATCCTTTTTTCTTATCTCCGGCTGTCCCCGTGAATTCAGTCTACATCTCCACAACGCCGGACCACGAACACGATGACGAGAGAGACGCCGACGTGGCGCACCGCGCTGTTTGTTCCTTCGCTTTATCTCCAACGTAAACAGAGCGCCCACAGTACAGAGCATACACGTGTAAACGTGCGTACACATGGGTGTGTACATGTACGATACAGAGGAGGCTGGCTCGAGGAGTATAAAAAGAGATGAAAGTTGATAGTGGCCTCGTGTTGTAGCGGGAGAGAACGAGAGGGTCGTGGTGGAATGGGGGAGGGGGGGGGGAGATGAACGGTGATGGAACGATGAAAAAGGAGAAAAAGATTGTCCGGCAAAGCCCGAGACTCGGACGTCGAAGCGAATGAACGAAGACTCGTTTTGAAAGAGACGAAGAATCGAAGTGCCCAGGGCTATGAAGTAGGATGAAACACGTGACGGGGAAATGTTGAGGCAGGGACGTCCGGTATCCAACGTTGATACCAAAACCAGCGCGAACAATAAAAAAAATGTTTATATTTAAAAGAGGTTTCACACAACGTGATTTTGAAACAGCACGAAAAATATAAAATCATTTTTCTTAGGCCTTGTATTTATTTATTATCCCATATAGTTCGTCATCACGTACTGAGGGTTCGGAAAATGTGTGATTGGGGTTTCTTGATAGCTGTGATTATGGTTGAAAAATTTGGAAACAAACGTTGTTCAGAAAACCCGAACAACGGGACAGTAAAATTGTTCATTATTAAAGTGGTAATTAAAGCAATTTAAAAAAAGGTAATTAAAGTAATATAAAAAAAAGTAATTAAAAATTATTCAAGCATCAATTATCTATAGCGCGCGTTCTACGTTTTGAGTTTGAAATCCTACTTTAAAAAAATTACTATTTTTAATTTCTAGGACAATCTGCATGGACAAGAACAATGACTAATTTCTAGGACATCCTGAGTTTAAAATAAAAAAATCATTTTGGTATATCAAAAAAAATTTCTGGAATATTGATTTTTCGTTTGTTTCACTTTTACTGCATTTTATTTTGCTTCTTTATTTATTCATTTTTGATGATTGTTTTTCCTCGATTTCTTTCTGACTTACAGAATTAATTCTCAAATCTGAACCTCATTTCGAACTGTTAAATATTGCATATTTTATTTAAATAAATGTAACATCTATTTGTATATTATATTGTTTATATTATAATATATCTTCGCTTTATTTTTGTATATATATTTATCTCGTGTGCCTATTCGTGTTGGTTCTTCAGTTCTAAGCTGTGTTTAAAGCTTCAAATGTCCAACCAGCAGACAAACAAACAAGCAGACGGACAAGAAACCAAGTTGATAAAAAAACTCAGTGGCGGTTAATAAAAAAGTTAGTTAAAAGAGAGTTAATAAAAAAAGAGGAAATAAAAGAGAGCGGGAAAGGAAATTTTCAGAGACAAGAAAAAAAAAGCAGAACCAAGAACAACGAGAATGGGCGCAAGTGACGAATAAATGAGAAAAAAGAAAAGGATCGTCGGGAATGACGGATAAACGTGTGACAACAAAGTGGAGATAAACAGGGGACTGTTGCGGGAAAATGTGTATAAAAGCGAAGCAACGAAAGCGCCAGTTTTTTACGGATTTCCCTACAGGTTCCGCTCTCTCTCTCTCTTTCTCTCTTACTCTCCCCTCTTTAGTTTCCCTTTGTGCATACACCTCGCAGTGACACAATTTTTTCCTTTTTTTTCTTTGTTTTACAACGACGCTTACGGCAACACTTTCGCGCCTCTGCATATTTTCGTTCTTCGCGTCTCCACTTCGTATTTATTTCGCAAAGAAACTTGCTCGGAGTGAACGGTTAACTGTTCGGATTTAAAAAAGTCAAGAGAAACGCGAGCGCTACTGTATCGTTGCGAGGTAAAAGAAAATTGAATTTTTGAAGATCTGTGTGGTTTGATTAAGGTATTAATGAATGAATATTAAAAAATCGCAAAAATTCTTGAAAATTGTAATTTTTCATAGAATTATAGGATAAATAATTGATTGAGAATACATTCATTACTTTAGAATGATTCAAATAATTATTAGGTTATTATAAACTAAACTAACACTTAAAAATTAAGTATGAATTAAATCATTGTTATAAATAATCGTTGTGAAACGATTAAAAATAAATTGTCGCAAATTCTGAAAATATTTCGTCATCAAGATTAAGGATCGAGCGATTGATCAGTCTAAGTTTGCAGTGCGCACACTTGACCCGAATGTCTCCACAATCGACACAATAATAACGAGCTTATCAAATTTTCCTCAGCGTTCTAAGCCTGACGACCCTTCGAAATTCAGTGCGCACACTTGACCCAAATGTCTCCACAATCGCCGCAATAATAACGTGCTTGAAAAAATGTTCGTCAGCCTTCACGAGCAGCGATCCTGGCGATGTCTCTTCGACAACCTTTTCCCAAGGTCGAAAATTTTATTTTCCAAAGCGGGGTAGGAACGAGAGGGGCGTGGATAATTTGCATATGCCGAACAACATTGAGATTCGGAGAAGTGCCTGGGATCTATTGGGAAAAGTGGACGAAGCTTTTAGCGCATTCGCATATGCAAACGGAGCGTCCGTTTCGTAGGGTAAATATACATTCGTTCGTGATCACGGTGAGGCACAATGCCTGCCCCAAAAGGGTAAAAGCGGAATAATGCAGCAAGAAAAACACGAGTAAAAACAAGATTTACCTTGCGGTCGCGATCCAACGTTTCGCCGGATGAAAACCGCTATAACGGACGGAGAGCTTGCGCGACGAGGATAAAACGAGGATAAAACGGGAGAAGAGTGGCGACACTGCTGGGGTGGAATTTTCAGGGCATAGAGAAGACGAGCTAACGCAATTCTCTCGGAGCGGACGTGATTGATGTACGCCAGAGAGTTTCCTTCAATTAGCGAGAGGCTTCTATCGTTAACTCGATATTAACTATTCGATTGAAGTGAAACGCATTTTTATCGATTTACCGTACGAACGGTGTGCGGAAAAAAATATTTTTCTAAAAACGTAAAAAAAGATATTAATTGTGAAAATAATTCTGAAATCGAATTCTGAAAGAGAAAAAAACATGCTGACGTGGTTGGATATAGAAAAAATATTTTTCTTAGAAATTTAATGAAATATTTTAATTTTGAAAAGAATTCAGTCAAATCGAATTCTAAAAGCGAGAAAAACATGATAACGCGGTTAGATATACCGACGTGTATTTACGAGTGTGGAATTGGTTCTTTGGGGCACCGTCGAGAAATAATATCGGAAACAATTGCCATGGAATTTCATAAGTAATAAACCCCGTCAGTTGGATCCCCGAAGAGTGTACGGAGGGCGAGGACTGGAATGAAACAAAAAGTATCAGTAGCTGAGTGGTCAAGAGGGAGCCTCGTGGAGGGTTGTCAAAAAAATTCGTGGCTATCGGAGGGATGGTTTCTGGGTGGCTGGTCATCGCGAAAATTCGATGGGAATGAAAATAAAAACAAAAAAAAACGAAAAAAATAATTGTATACAGATATATTTGTATACGAAGGGAGTGTAAAGGGGATGCGAAGGCAGGTAAGGTATCAGAGGGTCTATGGGAGGCATGAGAGTCCAGCCGAGGGCAGTCTATATAATTTCCCTTGAGGGAGATCGGGATGGGCGATACCGAAGGGGGTTTGTGGGAAGAGGAATATGATAGGGGTGTGAGTGTTGGCCAGGGGGTTTCCGAGAGATCGGCTTGTTGTTCAGGTGAGGACAGCCAAGCCACGTAGCATATGCTCATCGCCTAGCCCATCACCGTATCCATCCTCGACCACAATCGATTATTATCTTTCCAATTTACACAGCAACGCCTCCTCTGTAAAGCCACTATACAAATCTACATCAGAACCGCTTCCTAGGCTTTATCTTCGGAGTCATGATATCGAACTGATATAGCAGCAGTCGAGTATTTTTGAAAAACTCTCTTCGTTTCAGGTAATTGTAAAAACAATATAAACAAAACGATCAAACTCACGTCTGAATAAATAAAACCTGAAACTAAACAAAAACTAGAACTAAAAATCATTTAAACAATACTATCAAGAAGGTCAAACATACAGCTGAAGAAATAACACCTAAAACTGAACTAAAGCTAGAACGAAAAATAATTTTTTAAAAATATTATCGAAAAGATCTAACTTACTGCTGAAGAAATAAAACCTAAAACTAAACTAAACTAGAACTAAAAATAATTTTTTCAAAAATACTATCAAAAAAATCAAACTTACTGCTGAAGAAATAAAATCTAAAACTAAACTAAACTGGAACTAAAAACACTTGCAAAACAGAAAATACTATCAAAAATATGAAAGTTACTAAAAAGAGATGTAAAATCTAAACCCACAAAAAAACAAACATTAGTACTAAAAAAAAAGACAAAACTTTCATCTGGAGAAGTAAGTCCTGTAAGTTTTGTGTTAATACATTTTTTCTCGTCGTTACGTCTTCCTAAAGTCAGTTTGACCACTTATCAGTCCTAATTTCCTCTTTCACCAGATATTTCATTGGAATATTATTGATATTTCACGACTACGGATTTTCAGACTTATCCGCACGTATTGTTCGTGATGATTTTGGTACTAAATAAAAGAATCCTTGCTTCAAGAGTCATAAGGTCAGGTGGTCGACTATTGACGAACTGTCATGACAAATATCGATTCGCTTCCCAAACCGCTTTCGCCATCAACGTTTCAAGAGCTTTCCACGTTACGTGTGAGGCGTTTCGAAGCAGGTGAGGCTTGATATAAATTACGAAAAAGGATGCTGCGATCGAAGTGATCGGCGGTCGGCATACGGGACCGTTAATTCGTTTTTCGTGTTAGTTAACAAATGCAGAGGTCAAGAGCTCTGTAGAACGAATTTGGGAGTCCGCGAAGTGAAACAAAAAAAAAATCGGTCGATCGGTTAAATTTGCGGTTGCTTATATACATATTCATACGGGATAACCGAGCGCAGTGGGTAAGTGTGCGCACGCCTTTTGTCTCCGAACGAACCGAGAATGGCTGACGATTCAGGGTGGCAAGTTACACGCGCCTGAGTGGAGAATTTTAGTTTGGATAATAAAAAACCCAAAATTTCCATGAAAAAATCGTGTTTTTAGAAGTTTTTTACGATTTTTTCATAGAAATTTTGGGTTTTGGGGGAAATGAATGGTGGATTCGTGCTCAGGGGATCAAATTACATCGAAATGGACCTATAAAAAAAATATTAAAAATCCAAATTTTTTTCAATTTTTGGGGGAAAAAAGTGTTTTCACTAAATCATCGATAACTTTTTCCCCTTTAGGATTTGGCACTCTACTCTGTGCTCAATCTCTTCGTTATGATTTTCTCTTCAAAACGATTTTTTTTAAATTCAAATCCGATGATTTTTCGTTATTTGGCAGAATTACAAAGTTGGACCATCGATTTTTGACAATTTTTCCATACATACCCCTTTGCCTCGTTTTTCGTTATTTTTCAAGTAAACTTTCCGGGAAAACTATAAGAGATATCGATATGATTCCAACGCCATTATTTAAGTCAGGCAAAGAGCTTTTCCAAACCCACCAAATGAATGTCCGTAGCTAATAAGAAGCTCACCCTACGACTTTTTGAAATTTTGTGATTTTTGAGATTCCGGAAAAGTGGCTGGGAAAGTCGAAAAATATTTTGTTTCGTTTTTAAACTCTTAAAAGGGTTTATTTAATCGGAAATTTTCTGCTGATTACGAATATGCCCGAGTTTTTGCCGAAAGTGCAAAATTAGACTGAGAAAATGCGAAAAATCTTCCTAGAATATTTGTTCGACATTTTTCCCTAGAAATGGAGAGTTCAATGAGAACCAAATTGTGGATTTATCATCAAGGTATCACAATGCATCATCATGGACTTGCAATATAACACTAAAAGTCTAAATATAATAATTATTTCGAAGCTAAGCCCGCGAAAAGGGCGGGCAATTCAGGGGTTGATCCGGGAACCGTACATGCTTATATCAATCGCCTCAGAATTTAACCCCCATCCTCCCATTTCAAGGATGACATTCTTAATTGGGACACCCTGTATATGATCCCAAAATGAATTCAAGCCTGAATTGAAGTTGAAGTGAGTTGATTTTATTTGGAATCAAAAATTCGTTTCAACTCAACGATCACTTTGAATCGTCACCGAATGGTCTATCATCGTTTTTCCTCTCGACACCTGCCGATAGTCGAGATCTTTGCTAATCTCATATCGGCTTATAATCGTACACACCGAACTTTTTACCCACCATACTTTCGAAAAAGGAAGCGTTCAGCCAGTCTTATTTCATAAAACCTTTGACACCTCGAAGCTACCGCTATCCACAAGCCAACAAGAAAGAGAGAAACAGAGAGCGAGAAAGAGAGAGAGGGTGTCAGTCATTAATAACTTTTAGATGGCAGATTTTGCGCGTATTAATCCACCATATTATACCAGCATTCCGGAGGAACGAGAAGGGATCGCCGTCTCGTCGTCCTTATTTCCCTCGACTCCCTCTGGTCACCCTCGCCGTCTGTACCAACGTTACGAGACTTCCGCACCCCTGCAGCTCGCACCCTGAGACTCGCCAGATAGCTGAGTCGACGTCTCCTTAATGAAAAATCTGAATCTCGGGGTCCTCTAACTCTCGTCACTCTCACTCTTCTCCTCCTCCCACTTTTCTTCGTCGCGGTTCCCGCTCTTTTAAGTCTTTCAGTATACACGCTAGTTATAAATTCCTGTTGTCAAAAAAAGAACTCTATGCCCAAAGATTCGGCGAGCTTGCAACCATCTTTATTTAAAAATTGACAGTGTAGAAATTTGAATGAGGAAAAAAACCGTCTCTGATTTTTCCTAGGCAATATCAGGCCTCGGTATAGCTTCCATCCTGGAATAGGTTCCCTTTCTGGAGAACTGATAGAACCTGGGATATGTTAGAACTGGTAAAACCTGGAATAGGTTAGAACTGATAGAACCTGGAATAGGTTATAACTGATAGAACCTGGAATAGGTTAGAACTGATAGAACTTGGACTAGGTTAGAACTGATAGATTTTGGACTAGGTTAGAACTGATAGAACCTGGGATAGGTTAGAACTGATAGAACCTGGAACAGGTTAGAACTGATAGAACCTGGAATAGGTTAGAACTGATAAAACCTGGAATAGGTTCCCTTTCTGGAGAACTGATCAGAAACAGGCCGTGAAACAAGCGCTGAATGACCAGGAAAGTTGTAGGGGTAATGGGGAACCATTGGGAACCAGGAACCAATTACGTTATCAAAAATGAAGTGTTTCACAGTTTTTGGAATCCGTAAAGACATAAAATCAGAAGTTGATTAAATATATTATTTCGACAAGATTATTCATTGCATCCTTCATTATATCGATATTCTGAATTATAACAGCATATAATATTCGTCGATCATGATAATTTATCCTCCATTGTATCCTTCATTATATCGATATTCTGAATTATAACAGCATATAATTTTCGTCGATCGTGATATTTTATCCGTCCCGATATCATTGTCAGGAATCAATGATTCTTGAAGAAAATAATGTAACGATAAAACTGATAAGCTAATTACAATAAATGTACTCAATATTGATAATGACACCAAAAAGTATTTTATTAATAATAGGCCAGAATTTTATGTAAAGAAAATAACATTTAATCCGATATTCATCCATTTTTTTTATTATCCTTACGAAAAATCATACACGCTTACCGCGACTTTTTTGTGCCATTTTTGGTCTTCGGTTTTTAGGAGGAGTAGTGAACCTAAAAATGGACAGTACAATGCTCCAAGAGCGTGTAGAGCAACTTGCACCCTCGGGGTTGATTTTCGGCTGAGGTGGCTCCCCTTTCTTTCGAGCTCTTTCTATCTTTCGGATTCAAAGTACGAGAAAATCCCTTTCGCCCTCGTAACGCCGTTGCATTTTCCTGCTAACGTATATGCACAAAACATACGTACATAGGTAGGATATATACACGCAAGATTATGTACATATTCGAATGGAAGAGGATACGGAGCGCAGAACTGTCAGAGAGATAGAAAATGAAGAAAGCTTGCACTTGAGGATCGCACGGTCTCCATTCAACGTATATGTAACCATATATGAATACAGAAACACGAATTCACGGTATTGTACCTCCTCAGTTTTCTCATTTCTGTTTGCCCGAGAGCCTTAAACGGGCGTAATGTGCTCGCGTGGCAAATTAACAAATGTACCATAGAAACGAGAGAACATAGCGAGGCGCCATCCTCAGCCCTTTTGCCGTCAAAATCTCCCTCTTCAACCCTTTCCCTCGAAGTCTTCGGTCATGCTTTTCCCTCATTCTCAATTTTCTCTTTCCCTCTGCTTTTCCCTTCTTTTCCTCACTCTCTCATTTCCTTTCCTTTCCTTTTCCAAAACAGGGTATAAAAGCTACATGCTCGAAACCTTTTGCGAGAAACTACAATGTATCGTCGTGAAATCGCCGGGCCTGTGATCTTCTACGAGCAAGGTGGGAGAAAAAAACTTTTTTAAAAAAAAAGGACCAGACTTCAAAACCAAACACAAAAAAGTGTAAAATAACTTTTCTTTCGGAAGTCGGTGGCTTTGTTTTTTATTTCATAGACTATGGCCACCGACTTCCGAAAGAAAAGTTAATTTACACTTTTTTGTGTTTGGTTTTGAAGTCGGTTCCTTTTTTTAAAAAAAGTTTTTTTTCCCCTTTTTAGTTTAGATATTCAACAAAAATCTTCATATAATGGCGTCTTTTTGAAAAACTAGAATTCTAGTAAGCAACAAAAACGGATCTATGCGAAAACTGCATCAAAATCTGAGAACCTACTTTTTTGTGAAGTCGGTTAAAAAATACGTTTTTTTTTTGCTGGATTCGTTAGTTATCACGATATCTATAATAAAGTCGTAATTTTTAATAATTATCAGAAGCAACGCAAAAACAATCGCGAATAAAAATCTCTAGTCAAAGATAACATTACGAGTCGACTTTAAAGAAGCTTTGTCGTCTCTATCGTCATAATCTCACGTACTTCCTAAGGTTGGTGAACTACGTGGTTTTTTTTTCTTCATCTGGTCGTCTCATTCCAACGCGCGCAGACAATTCCTTTTTACCTCGGATTTTTTCACGGTCTCGTTCCGCCATTTCGCAACCCTTATTTTTGAGTGGCGAATAGGGACGAGGCTAAGAATGTGACCTTTGACCCGCTTGACGCGTCGTTCGGCTCAAAGACACCGGGACATCCCTTAAAGCTCCCAGAAGGCATCATGAGCAAGAGACAAAGAGAGAGGCTGGGAGAGAGAATAAGACGTGTGAAATTTCCACCGAATTAAGCCTAAGCTCCTTGTAATAGTTGCCAGACTCGCGAGAGTCTTGCAACGGGAATTACAAACGGGAATTGTTTTCATTAGAGGGCACCAAGAGGCCGGGAATACTCACGAGTATATACTTGAGTGACGATCGTCCTGGCAGTCGGTTCGTTTTACGAACGTTCAACTAAATAAACTAAAACGCCTAGCGTATGTACTTTGTGTGAAGATAAACGGCGCTGCAATTTCCGAGACCCCCAACGTCCCCCAACGTCCGACCTGGAAGTGTGACCGCTTTTTCTTGGTACATCTATGAGGAATGGGAGTCATAAAAGAATTGTCTCTATATCTTATCATTATTTATACACCCTTACAGCTCTGACGATACCGTTTTTTCCTCCTGCAGGAAAGAAAAAAAAAAAATTTATTGCGATCGATGTTTCCCGATGCAGTAAAACCTCAATTATCCGAGCTATCCAAACCTAAACTCGGATATTACGAACTTTTACACTACCGTCAAATAAAATTGCTTCTTTTGACAGATTTTATTTTATTTATGTTCATACTTAGAAATGCATTGTATAGTACACGTATGTTCAGTAACGAAAGTAAATTAAATATTTAAGAAAGGTTACATTTATCAGAACCATGTTACATACGAATCAAGTACCCTCCATTGTCGATACAGCAAATTTTTTCAAATGTTCAATAATCCATTTTTTTTTAGGTTTTTTTAAACCCCTTTTTAATCGAAAGATCTGGTTCGAATTGGCACATTTTTTTAGATCGTGTTTGAGGATGAAGCCACTAATCTTTTCTGACGACACCCCTTGGCTCGTTAAGCCAAAAATTTGGACCGAGAAAAGTTCTTTCCGAGTTAAAAAAAATACAACCGAGGGGGAAACATAAATCGTCGTGTTAATTGCACACGATCCTTCATCGGGGTGAAACAAAACTACATTTTCCTTTTTTTTTTTTTTGAAGAAATTTGTTTGGTTGAAATAAATTTCATTCAATTCTCGCGTTTCCGGTTTCGTTGTCTCTTTAAGATTATGACCCGGAGATCGACGAAAGTGGAGTACATACATTACTGGAAAGTACTCTAGCAACCCGAGAACCAGAGAGGGAGAATTCACCCAGTGTTATCGCACTTCTCTCACTTTTCTCCCTCCGTCCTCTTTCTCTCTTATTTTTTTTTTAATTTTACCACGTTTCCGCAGTCAAGTAGAAATACGACTGCCCCCCTTCCCCCTGAGCATTTTGCCTTTTTTGTTTCTGCTCGAGTATGTAGGTTGGAGCTTGCGAGTTGGTGAGAAAAGAAAGGTAATCCTTTTAGAAAGTCGTAAAGAAAAATAGATGTCGAAACAAACCGTGCTTCTTAATCTTGATCCACAAGTCAAAAACAAAATCCACGACGTAAGTTAGTTTTCTTATTTTTAGCTTATCACTATCGCCCCTCCTGATAATTCTGGATAGCAACGTGTTTCGAGTAATTCAACAGTTCCCCCATAATTCACTCGCAATTACCAAAATTCTAATTAATACCCAGTTCCCCAGATAATTCGAAAAAACAAATCGTCCAATATCGCCGAGACTGATGGATGGATGGTTCGGGATTCGAGATGAGGACTGAAGCATCAACCAGCAAAAGGCCAATACTTATGAGACTCTTGATGTTAATACTTGGATCAACATTTGTCTAGCAAAGAATAAAAATTCAAAAATCAGATTGCCATATTATTTATATAGTTATAATTTTAAGTTTATATGATTATTATAAACTGCGATTTCTGCAGGATATTAGTATCTTGAAAAAAAAAGAGAATGCCTAAGTTAAAATTCACCAAGATAAAACAGACGACAATTTTTTTCCTTTCAAAAGCAAGCACATAAATCTGTACACAAAAATTCAAAAACCGAGACAATCATGCGTGCAATTTCAAAGTCGACAAAAAAAAACAAAAAAAAAAACAGAAAAATTCATCGCGACGCAAGAGCGTAAAAGAGAACGGATTGACTCGAGGTACGAAGTGAGAGTGATTAATCACGGGGCAAGACAGAATGCAGAGGGTTCGGTGCTAAAGAAATTAGAGGGTCATAAGGGAGGATAGGTGGCATATAAGGGACGAATAATAACGAAATCGCGCGAAGCAGAAGGCAGGCAGCGATATCGCCGCGTCCTCTCACGAAATACGTACATTTATGTACCCATATGTATACATGTACATAATTCACGAAATACGTGGAGTATAAATTTCACATGTATGCATGTACACGTATTACTCTCAATTATCGGTTTCTCGTGCCGTCAGAATACGCGGACCAGGATAAGGTTATTTGCACTATTACTATGGTGAATTGAATGTATAGATTGAATATCTAAACTTATATATATTTATATATATATATTCGAAAACACTTGTTCAATTTATGTAGGTAATTCACCATAGTGATAGTTGTAGTCTTATCATACAGGATAACTTCGATTAAGGTGGTACGTGGCTGAACATCCTCATTAAAAACAAAATTGATTTTTTTCTATACTGTAATATAGAAATTCAGAATTACCTTCGGGAAAATTCAGCATACCTTACCGAGGAAATACGACAGTAATTAATTCATGAAATATAGAAATAATATAAAAATTCAAAATTACCTTCGGGAAAATTCAGTATACCTTACCGAGGAAATACGACAGTAATTAATTCATAAAATCAATGCATCTAACACACAACATTTCGGAAATACGTGCAGGTCGATTTTTGGAACGGAAATATAAATAGTTTTCGATTATATACAACCTATGCAAAAAGCGGAAATGGTGAACAAAACTGTCGCAATGAAATCTGTTTAATAAAAAAACACAGCTACTACACACATATACACTCACGTTGAACAAACGACTTTCGTTATTTTTTTTTCCGCAACAGCTTTATAAAACGGCAGTTTGGTAAGTTAACTCGAGTCAAGCTGATTGCGATTTTAGTACGTCATTTTTGATAATTATTCTTGAATACGTTTACTACCACCACTTCTCGAATAATAATTTTCCTATGATGAATATTATTATGCTTAAATGAATGGTATTTGTCTATTTTCAGAATTTAAAAATTATAGATATACTGTTGACTTGTAAATCCGCTGGTACTACCTTAAAGGTGTACACGGAAAGTCGCTTTATTTCAGTCCATTTACCATCAACACAGCTACAATCGGCAGACAAAAAAAGTAACGGTGAAACTGCACCCTCGAGTCCTCTAACCTCTCGAAACAGTGTGGCATTGTCGCTCTTAATAACCTCTACACATATCCCCATTCCGAAGGTTGCTTAAATATTATATCGAGCCCGAAGACTCATCCTTATTGCGTTATTTGATTGTACACGAGCGATAGATCGTAGCCCCGAATTCTCATTTTCTCCTTGTTCCGGAATAATAATTCGTAAATTCTGATTCATTACGAGAGAATCAAGGTTGATCAAGAAAGAAGAAACGAAATGGAAACGCTTAAGAAGATGAGAGTCTTCAAGAAACGAAGACGGGAAGCTGGGTTAGAATCAGCTTCTAAGCACACAATGAACATCGGCAAAATCTTGCTTTCCCGCAAACATATCATACTCCACCAACCCCTAATGCCAATGACCCGCTCGCTTATAAGCGCACAAAGTCTTAGCTATATCCGATCGTCTGAACGGTTACCTATTCTTAGCCATTTCCCTACCGCATATACGTGTATGCGTTTCCTTCTTTTCTTTCTCCTCTTCGCTCTTCCCCACTCCGACTCTACATCCCTTTCTATTTTCTTCTCTTCCCGTTCTATCGTTTTGCACATCGGCCTATACCATCCTCTTTCGCATACATAAGTGTAACCATTAAACGCAAGTGTACGTTTACATCATAAGAGGCATACGAATGTACTAGGACTTGATGTATACGTCGCGTACAAACTACAGTGAAACCCCCATTAAAAACCCCCATTAAAAACTCCTGAATCGAAGAATCAACGAATAACCATGAAAAATCATGATTAATCCGAAATCAATTTTATACGAGATTTTAGATCGATAGATCTACAAGCTTCATCATTTTATTATAAT
>JAPYZJ010002458.1:0-20570 GCA_030522765.1 Ophioninae sp. B BG-2022a
AAGGCTCTATTTAATCGGAAATTTTCCGCTGATTACGAATATGCCCGAAATTTTGCCGAAAGTGCAAAATTAGACTGGGGAAATGCGAAAAACCTTTCTTGAATATTTTTTCGACATTTTTCCCTAGAAATAAAGAGTTCAATGCGAATAAAATTGTGGATTTGTCTTCAAGGTATAAAAATACATTTTCATGGACCTGCGATATGACACTAAACGTTTAAATGTAATAATTATTTCGAGGGTACGCCCGCTGAACGGGCGCACCTGATTGGCTGCCTTTCAAAATTAATAACAATTCAGGAGTTGATCCGAGAACCGTACATGCTTATATCAATCGCCTCAGAATTTCACCCCCAACCTCCCATTTTCAAGGATGACATTCTTAATTGGGACACCCTGTATATGTAGACACGTGACTGGTCAACCTGAGGGTCTCCGTTTGACTGTACACATTCGCATACTCACGGTGGAAGATGGAGGATCGGATGAACAAGGGCCACTGACTGCGAGCGCGAATGTCACTGACCGGCCTACCGGCAGCAGCACTTACGGATCCACGCTCGCCTCCTGCTCGTAGTGCTCTCTGCGGGTCGTTACGACGACGTCCTACGCGTCCGACTCGTTCGCGGGCTTCGAATGCTCTCGGCGCACCTGACCTCTCTCTCTCTCTCTCTCTCTCTCTCTCTCTTTCTCTTCTTCTCTCCATCTCTCTCTCTTTCTCTGACAGGATTTGTGTTCCTATCGTCAGTCAAGTCAGTGGTACGACTAACATCTTTGAACAGTATTGCGTTTAAAAAAAATTCATATTGCGTTTTATGGTTTATCTTGTGTTTTCGGTTTTTTGCGTATATTGTGTTTTCTGGTTTTTTGGTTTATATTGTATTTTTTGGTTTATATTGCGTTTCATGGTTTATTTTGCGTTTTTTGTTTATATCGCATTTTTTGGTTTATTTTTTGTTTTTTGGTATTTTCTGTTAGATTATTATTCAGTTATTATTTTATAAAAATTTTCTATTTTATTTTGTAATAACTTTGTTTTTCTCAAATTGCCAGAAAGTTATTTTACAGAGGCATAAAAGTATTTATCATCATCATCATTATCATCATCTCTCTCTCTCTCTCTCTTTCTCTCTCAATTTCTTGGGCTTCCTCCGTTACGTCCTCCTCTCCCTAATCGACGAGACGCAACGAGGCTAACGCGCTCTTGGACTCTCATTCGTCATCTTCCATGAGCGAAGAAACATCTTGAATTATCGTTCACAGATTCCAGCCAAAGCGATTCGCGTTAATCGATGACAAGCCATTCAATTGAGAAAAATCTTCGTTTCGTTTTATCCTTTCCTTTCTTTCGTCTTCTAGGACTAGGGGTATTAAAGAAACCGTTAGGAAATATAAACGAAAGCATATAGCAAGGGGAACATCCGCGATAAAACTGGACGTCGAAATGTCGTTGGACAGGCCGACAAGAATTTTCCAAATTTTATACCTCGACCGAGTTCAAGAATTGACTTTTACATGAGATTTACTTACGTAGTACATGGAAAAATACAAAAACGTTGACATTTCGTTCAAACGGTTAAAAAAACACACAAAAAAATTCAAAAATATTTTTTTCCCGACATATTTTCAACGTAGGAAAAATCCTCTACGTAGATCAATGGGATACATTCTTACGCGATTCTAAAAAAAAAAACGAAGTCCATAGACGAAGATTCGGCGACGCAACAGCCAGTCGTAAGTGACGATCAAACAAACCCATTTTGTCGGGCACCTCCCGCGTGGCCATTTTGCAACAGAATCTTCTAAAAAAAATTGTCCCTATACCGGAAGATGCGTAGAACAAACGCCGCTAAGAAAAAATTCGATTCCACCAATAGCTCGTCCAAAAAAAATTCTCAAAGTTTAGCCTTACCTTTCTCGCTGCAAAAGTTGGCTTTCCCAGATCGTATCGATTTTCGCCAGGCTCTAAAACACGTAAACTTTATTTTTACATCCCGCGAAGATACGTCGAGGTATTTTCATTGTTCGACGGTTAAGAATTTCCGATCACGCGCTTCATTTAAATGAAATGTTTTCACTCGACGATTATAATTCGGTTTCGGTCGAAATGGAGGTTACGAATCCGAGCGAACGGGCAAGAGTTACCGTAATCGCCTTTGTAGGAGGAATATAAAAAGGACGAGTTCTTTTTCTATAGGAAGGCATTCGATTGAAAAAAAAGATCTATATATATATATATATATATATATATATATATATATATATATATATATATATGAACAAGTTGGCCCCATTCGACGGCGTTGCGAACGTGTGCAATTTCGACGAGCGTTCTTGCGAGCGCGTGTCGTCCAGGCCGGGTTAATGGTAATGAACCTCTCGCGCGGTACGACAAGGCCGCGCTCGCACGATTTCATAACTGGGAAGCTGAAAGGCGCTCGTGCGCCCCGTATCGAGAGTTATTCAAAGAGCGCGCGATGCGACGAGTTTCTTTCACGGGACATTCGCTGGAATTCCAGTCGAAAAGACCGATTCTGCTGACGTAACGCTCGCCCGTCCGCTTTAGTCGGCGTTCTTTTTTCTTATTTTATTTCGTTTTTTTTCTTCATCTTTTTTTTATCTCTTTTGGTTCAAAAGAGAAGCGTCTCCGGGGAGAGGAAGTCCGCTCAGCGGACCGGTAAATTAGTATCCTTGGATCAACGTTTTTCATTGATAGAAATCGGTAATACGAATCGATCGAAAACTCTGCTTGTATATGCAATAGAGTCATTTAAAAAATAACGACTTTTTGTTCAAAAGATACTCGGTCGGCAAGTGGAGTAAGGTGAAAAAAACGATTGGAAACATTTTATATTTCACCCTTGATTTTTTAAGCTATTCGTACCGATCTTTTTTATTTTTTCGTGGAGAATGGTTTTCTACCTAGTTTTATAGGGATTTTTACTCATCAAGGAATGGACGATCGAATTAATTCTTGCAGCAAATTAAACGATCTTTAAAAAACGCCCTGTATCGTTTCGTGATAAATCTACTGGTTCGAAAGTTATTGAAGGGCAAAGTTTAACCTTTTTCAGGTTTCAAAAGACTTCTGCACTTTTTTTTACGAAACTGTCGTATCTGTAATTAAATTTGGTAGGATCTTTTTCGTAAATTGCGGAACAATAAAAAATAAACAAAAAATGAAAAAATAATATAAAATAAAAATAAAAATAAAATGAAAAAATAAAATAAAATGAATATTCGATAAAAAAAATCAAAAACCCTCGTCCGAATGATTGAAAGCCACGATCGATCGGCACGTTCCTCGCACTCGAACTGTCCTTGCCGACAACAAAAAAAAAATCGATTGTCAGCCACCCCGTTCGCGAATCTCTGAAATCGTATATTGTGAATCCTCCTGTACACACGTGCCCGCATCGCTTTTTTGTTCCCGCGCTAAGAAAAAGAAAAAAAAAAGGTCGCGTAAAAATTCAATCTTCATCGCGCTCACGTACGAACGATGTTAACGTCTTGGCATTCGTACAGACGTTAAAAATACGAATCCGGTTGAAAAGTTCCGTAATAAACATTGTGTTCGACAAAGCTCGGTAGGGTAAGGTTGGCAAGGATGGGAGGGGGGTGCGAAAAATCTCGTCACGGTCATTTTGTATCGCGCGTTGCAAATAATGTATACGAAGTCGTCGGGCCAATTGTCACAGTCGTGGGGACAATCGTAGGTCGTTGCGAATAAGACATTATCGTCACGAACGGGAATGAAGAGAAGAAGAATAAAAAGTAACGAAAAAAAAACCAAAACAAAAAAGCGAAAAAAAAATGGAGAAAAGAAGCGAAAAAAAGAGAGGAGAGATTCTTCGGGATTGTCGGCTGCCACGCATCGGCTCTTCGAACGAATAATTGACGAACTATGCGTTCCTATACGCCGCCATACTTTTGCCGATGGAAGGGGGCCACATTGCCGTCATGGAAGAATAATCGGCGCCGGCAGATGGCGATTGGATTTTTTATTCGTACTATTCGAACAGTTTGATCGGTGTGATACATCTGATGGGATTGTTGGTGTTACATATTACATGAGGAGCGGGTGGGAGCCCATGCAACGACGTTTCCTCGTGAGAAAGAGAACGAGTATTCTCGGTGGAACGAAGAAGGCAAGGGGCGAGGGAGGGGGGTTCGGTGATGTCCGAGAGGCAAAAGAGCGAGGCGGTACCGACACGTGCAGAAGTCTTGCTCGAACATACTACGTGCAAAACTGTTCGGGACACGCCGAGGCACGCGGTTCCAGCGGTCCTTTTCTTCAACCCCACTCTGTCGTTCTCCAGCTCTCTTCGTCATTCTTCTGAGCTGTCTTTCACCAGCTCTCTCTCTCTCTCTATCTCTTGGTCTTACTTTAGGCTTTTTTGCCTTTTTCCAGTGTTTTGTGGTTTTCTCCAGCTACTTGAGTAATTCTCCAGATTTTTCTGTGTTTCTCTAACTTTTTAAACATTTTCTTTGGTGTGTTGAAATGTTTTTTTTTTTGTCTTTCTTCAGGTTTTTCTGTATTTCTCCAGCTCTCTCAGTCTTTCCTTAGCTTTTTCAAGTGTCTTGAGTCTTTCTTCCGCTTTATCTATCGTTTTCCAGCTTCACGTGTTTTTCTTCAGTTTTTTCTGTCTTTCTCCAGTTCTCCCTTTCTCCAAATCACCATCATTCTCCAGCTTCTTCCGTGTGTTTATCCAGGTATCTCTATCGTTCTTCAGCTTCCCGTGTCTTTCTCCAGTTGTTTTCGTCTTTCTCCAGTTTTTCCTCTCTTTCTCCAGTTCTCCCCGTCTTTCTCCAAATCCCCTCCATTTTTCCAGCTCTCTCCGTGTGTTTCTCCAGGTGTCTCTATCGTTCTCCAGCTCCTCGTGTCTTTCTCCAGTTGTTTTCGTCTTCCTCCAGTTTTTTCTCTCTTTCTCCATTTCTCCCCGTCTTTCTCCAATTCTCCCCTTCTTTCTCCAAATCTCCTCCATTCTCCAGTTCCCTCCAGTTCCTTCCTTGTGTCTCTCCAGGTATTTCTATCGTTCTCCAGCTCCCCGTTTCTTTCTCCAGTTCTCCCTATCTTTCTCCAGCCCCCCCCCCCCCCCCGCCCCTTGACTCTTTTTCGTCTTCTCGCTCTCTCACGTTGTACGTCGTGGGACACAATGCACACAGCCGAGGATTTGGTTCTCCATTCATGGAGTCGACGTTCCTGCAGTACAATTCGTTGGAAACCGTCTGGGCGTAGCGCGTCGATGCGGAATGCTGATATTCTTTCGTCCGTTCCTTCTCTTCAGTTTTTTTTCCTCTCTTTCTTTTTTTATTCTTCTTTTTCTTTTTCTTACTCGAGCCCGGTGCTCTTTGTCGTTCACGTAACGCGCACGCAAATCGACTCCGAGGATCGTGGAATCGGCGAACGGCCGGGAAACGAAGGTAGGCGCGCGACACGCATCGCAAAGGCTCGAAGCCTCGTTGCATCCCGAGAGCTCCCCGTTCGCTCACAAATGCGCGCGCGCGCGCACGAACGATTCCATGAAATCAATTACGCATTTTATTCCAAGCTCGCGATTCCTCCGAAATACGTACGAGCGATATACTTATATTTGATCGGCCCCACCCTCGAAACTAATCCACCAACGAGGGCGCGTTCCCGTTGCTTCGATTGACGGGATGATGATGACCGTGAACGATCCCGAGGACGAGAAAGAGAGGCAAGAAATACGTGCGGAAGAAAGAATGAATCGTTCAATGAGGTTGGAGCTTAGTTTACGCTTGGAAGCTTATTCAAACACATGGAGGATCAAGGATTAGAGAAAGGAACACATTATTTAATGTGGTACAAAATTTATATTGGGTGTGGGTTTGTTTGGGTTTGGGGCTTGGGTTTGTTTGGGTTTGGGGCTTGGTTTTGTTTGGGTTTGGGGCTTGGTTTTGTTTGGGTTTGGGGCTTGGTTTTGTTTGGGTTTGGGGCTTGGGTTTGTTTGGGTTTGGGGCTTGGTTTTGTTTGGGTTTGGGGCTTGGGTTTGCTTGGGTTTGGGGCTTGGGTTTGTTTGGGTTTGGGGCTTTGGTTTTTTTGGGTTTGGGGCTTTGGTTTTTTTGGGTTTGGGGCTTTGGTTTGTTTGGGTTTGGGGCTTGGGTTTGAGGTTGGAGCTTAGTTTACGCTTGGAAGCTTATTCAAACACATGGAGGATCAAGGATTCAAGAAAGAAACACATTATTTGATGTGGTACAAAGTTTATATTAGGTTTGGGTTTGAGGTTGGAGCTTAGTTTATGCCTGGAAGCTTATTCAAACACATGGAGGATCAAGGATTAGAGAAAGGAACAAATTATTTAATGTGGTACCAAATTTAAATTAGGTTTGGGTTTGTTTGGGTTTATATAGTTTATGAAGAGTACGTACATGAAGAGTTTGAGGAAAAGGCGAATGGTTTCGTGAAGTTGGAGTTTAGGTTAGGTTTTGAAGCTTGCTCATGAGAATAACTTGAAACCCGATTGGAAGCTTATCGAGAAGGATAAGCAAAGATAAGTTGAAAGTTTTTCAAACATGAATACAAATATCCCAGCCTCGTTGAGTTTCAGTTGATCGGATGATTGTTGAACTGGTGTACGTGACGGTCCAATTTAAAACAAAACGTAACCCAAACAAACCCAAACGAACAGAGAAGATCCAGAAGACAAATAGAGGGGTGGGGGTAAGAGCGAAGAAATTAATCAGTCGAATGAGGAGAAGCCAAAGCGAGTACTTTCATTGACGAGGGGATGATTGTTGAACTGACGTACGTGACGGTCCAATTTCATACAAAACGTCAGTGCTTCTGCCGGCTGCCACCAACACTCGGTACACAAGCTTTGGGGAAAGAGGCTCTTTCGCGTTCCCTCTTCGTGTTATATTCCCGGATAGGAGATTGCGCCACGGTATACGACCGAATCTCGCGAGCAGCATTCATCCGACACGTCGAGTGTCCCGTGGGCACACACTGGCCCCCATAGTCATTCGCAATCAGCTCCTTCTGTGTACATACGCCCACACTACCCCGCGTATCCCGTTCGGAGGGGGAATGCAAACCCTTCGTCGGATCGCACCATTAATATTTCATCCGCAGCCCGCACCCCCCTCCTCATCCTCGTCGCACCGTCAACCCCGCCACGTCCGCTCTTAACATCCCGACCGACCATCTGAACCATAACGCGTCACAAAGCCTCCTTGAATGCCTAGGGTATACGTGTACATATACATATATGTATATATAGATATTTATATACTTCCAGGGTATATTGTTGTCATTTGAAATTTGCAGGCTCTTCGGCGACGAAAAAAGTTTTGGCACTCCAATTTATTTGAGCTTGTTGGATTTGTTATGTAGGTTATATGTATATATGTCTATATGTATCTTTATACGTATGTATGTATGTATATAAGTATATATTATGTTTATACGTATATATGCATGTATATGTATATACGTGTATGTATATAAAGGTGTGTGTCGAGGGTGCGTTTTCGTTCGGGGGTAGACTCGTTGAGAAAATGTCTTCGCACTTCTATTTGGATAGGGCGGTGCGGAGAACGTTTCTTTGACAAAATCTCCGTCATTTTCCATTACTTTGGAGCTCGGAGTCTATTCGCTTCAAGTGTAGGTACTTTGAAGGGATTCAATGGGGGTATTTGACAAAGGCGTATTTGGCGTTGATTAAAACGCTTGAGAGATAAGCATGGGTGAAGATATATATGGAGAATGCAACTGTAGGCTAGAAAGACCAGAAGCAAAATAATTTATCGTTTTGAACGAATAAACGTTGAGACTGAATTTTTAGTAGTCTGCGATTTTTTTATTTGTTGCATCGTTTTTGCAAATATATAAAAATTTATTGATTTCAATGAACAAACTGAATGTTCAATTTATGATGTTACAAAACTTCGATACCATCAAAATGCTTCTCCAGCCTAAACGAACCCAAGTGAAACCAAACCTTCTATTGCTTCTTCTTTTATATTACCCGAACGAACTCAAACAAACTTCCACTGGAACTGCTTCTATATTACCCAAACGAACCCAAAAAAACTTCTATTGCTTCTTCTTCTAGATTACCCAAACAAACCCAAACCTAAACGAAACCAAACAAACTTCTATTGCTTCTTCTTCTATATTACCCAAACAAACCCAAATGCAAACGCACCCACACAAACCCATGTAAACTTCAAAATACTTTCCAAACCCAAACGAACCCAAACAAACTTCTATTGCTTCTTCTTCTATATTGCCCAAAGAAACCCATGTAAACATCGAAATACTTCCTAAACTCAAACAAACCCATGTAAGCATCAAAATACTTCCCAAACCCAAACGAACCCAAACAAACCCAAACAAACTGGCATACCATGAAAATGCTTGGTCGAATCGAACCGATCGAGAAACATAGTGACGTATGAATGTACGTTAACAAATAAATGATTAACTATAATTGACAATAATTCGATAAACTCAACGATTGAAATAAAAATAATGTTTGAAAATTTCAGCACCCGTGTACGATCAAGAGACGACGCAAGTAGCAGAGTACGATGGAGGAGTATCGGCCGGTGGCTGTTTCTACAATTTCCAGCATTATCGAGAGGGCGACCGAATAATAACGAACGAGCCATGTCTCAATTGTACTTGTCACAATCGAATGCTCATGTGCTACCTTCGCGTTTGTCCGTTCACGAAAGCGATCGGTCAAAACTGCAAGGTCGAGAAACGTCCCGATCAGTGTTGCTCGGTTATCACCTGTCCTCAAGTACCGGTTCACCTTTTGACCTCCACGACTAATCCACCGGAATCGGTATCGACCGATCTCGGATTTCCTGACAATTACGGGTGCAGCGTTGACGGCAAGTTTTACGCTGACGGCGCTCAGCTACCGATCGACTCGCAGAATCCCTGCGAACTTTGCTACTGCATCAGGAATAGAACAACTTGCGTCATGCAAGAATGCACGCTTCGAGTCTCAGGCTGCAATCCGGTTTATCTGCCCGGCGTTTGTTGTCCAGTCAAATACAATTGCGGTAATAATAATAATAATAACAATAAAAATAATAAAAATATTAATAATTACCGATTTTCCTAATATTAGAAATGTAATCCAACATAACCACGTTTTCATTTACCAATTCCGCAGATTACGAAGAAACCGTCGATACGACGATCGCACCGACACCTGGACTCGTAATGACCACCACCGTCGCTCCTCGCCTCGGAGAAGCTCGACAGTGCACTCACGATGGCAAAGTCTACGATGATGGTGACCTCATCTACTCCACCGAACCCTGCCAACACTGCTACTGCTTCCACGGTGACATTGCTTGCGCCGTTCAAGACTGCGGAGCCCCGATGCAGAGCCACGGCAAAAATTGCACCGCTCTACCACCCCCGGAAGGCGAATGCTGTCCGACCACGTACGAATGCGGTAAGTCAATCGTAACACTCTATCGGTTTGGTCTTCTTTCAATGTTGAGAGAAATGGGCTTGGAGTCAAGGTTCTTGAAACGGGGTTTCGAATCGTAAATTTTAGAATTCTATAATTCATTATTTATAATTTATAATTTTATAATTCATTATTTATCATTCATGAAATTTTTTATTTATTATTTCTAGAAATAATATAATTCTATGAAAAAAACGTTATTTCTAGATTTATAGTTTTCTAGAAAATCAACCATTTTCGGAATTTTTTTTTACAAAATTATTACTTTTGTAAATACAGAAATTTTTTTTTTTTTCAAAAATCGGGAATTTTTCCATCACTTTCTTAAAAATGTTGTATTTTTGAAAAAATTATAAACTAAAACCCAAATGTTTCGAGATTTGAAATAAAAACCCTTATTTATGAAAATTATAAATAAAAACTCTAGTTTTTAAAAATTACCTATTAAATTTCTACTTCTAACAAAAAATTAGCTTAGTCATTTCTCTGCGCTGCAATTTCAAAAATTGGATTATTATCTCTTCTTTTTGTATAAAATTGCTAAAAATAGTTCAAAGTTTTCCCTCCAAAGAAACCAAATTCGAAACTAACTTTGTTTATTTTGGCTTACAGAAGACGAATCGGGTTTGATGGAATCGCAGAGTAAGCCAGAGTCTGACTCGACGACGGAACCGTCGATCGCGAAGGACGAGGGACTTGAGTCGTCGACGCAAAGTGCGATGCCAGCTGAAGGTACCGAATCTTTCCCTGGTGCGGACAACGCAATTCCGGAAATAAGCGGAGCTCATGGCGAGGCTGATGGATCAACGACGATCCATTCTACGGAAGCCGCAACGATTCTCGACAAAACTTCGACCTCGCAGTCTTTGGAGGGCGTAAACGTACCGTCCGACGAGTCGCAATCGTCGATGTCTCCAGACGAGCAACAGGTCGACCATTCCACGGAGGCTCCTAAGTTGGATGATAAAATGGAGGAACCGATTTCGACTGGAGAATCGGATGACCAACATCAGGTGACTGAAGCCGTGCAGCTTGAAGAAGTGACCACAAGTGCTGTTCCCAGCTCGGAAGACGTTACCATTTTCGAAGAAGTTTCAAAAGGGCCTGTAAAAGTGGACGAAGAATCGGAAAAGCCAGCAACCCTGATACCAAGCATGGAAGTTGATAAAACCGAAATTCCTGGAGTTACCGAGGTAGTTCCATCAGAAGAAGTCACTACTATCCAGAAAGAAGCGACCGAAGAGCCGCCATCAAAAATGGACGTGTCACCCGAACCGGAAGAAGAAACTGCAACGCCCGATCATTCGGAAGAACCGACAACCGCCGTACTTGACGAAAAGGCGAAAGCTGATGATGGAGCTAATACCGTAGAAACAACAGCAGCGCCAACAACAGCGTCCGACCAAACATCCGCCATCACTGAATCAGCTGAAACTTCCCAGCCTACCGAAGACATCAATTTGTCTTCTTCTGAAATCCCAGAAGTGACGAGTAAACAAGATGTGCCAATAGCCGAAGCGCCAACGACGGTAGTTTCAAGGGGTGAAGAACATACCGACGTAACGACCGCGAAAGCGATGGAAGAAAGTGTAGAAGCCGTCACCGGAAGTCCCGCCGTCGAAGAGGAACTTCCGATCGATACCACGGAACTGCCACCTGCTGGAGAAACGAAAGTCGAAGAGGGAGCAGCTACGAGTGTTCCGGTCAAAGATGAAGAAACCAGTCCAGTAACCAAAGCAACCGACGAAGTCACAACTTTGGGTCCTTTTGTCGAAACTCCTCGAACGACCGTCAAGTCCGAAGACAAACACGAAGAAGAAACTGGTAAGCCTGAGGGACATCCAGCCACCGTTGCTACGTTTATACCGGAAGAAGCCACAGTATCAGAAGAAACGGAAGATAACGAAGAACCAGCCAACGAGGTTACTTCTTCAACCCTTGAAAACGTTGCAACATCAACGGAAGCTGCGAATCTAGGAATCAGCGAGTCGGTAACTGAACCTATAAAAGAGACAGCTGACGACAGCCAACATATTCAGAAGATTCCCGACGAAAGCAGCGAAGAAACTGGTTCTAGCCAAGAAACAAGCCCGGCGAGTGGTTCCAACGAAAAACCTAGTATCACGGAAGATAAGATGAACGAGCAAGATATCCCGACCAAGGGAATGCCTCTCGATTCGTCGAGCGAAGAAAGTTCGTCGGAGGAGTCGAAATTGCCAACGAGTGAAGAAAACGAATCGGCAAGTGGCGAGACTTCTTCGGAAGAGATTGGAGACGGAGATGATCAAGTTACCGAATCATTGCCAGCCAAAGAACCCGTTCAAATAACCGAAGTGCAAGAGCACTCGACGTCACCCACCACTGAACACTTGCCGACTGTGGTAACTTCTGATGAAAAAGAGACGCCCGAAGAAGAGGGCAAATCCGACAAAAATAGCGACGCCGTGACTCCACCGTCCGTTGAAGACCATACGCAATCGGAAGATGAACGAACCAGCACCGAGTCCACATCCAGTGAAGAATCTGTCACTTTGCACGAAACTATTGGTACGAAAGAACCAGTCGAGTTGGCTGAAACCACGTCAGCTCATGATGAAGACAAAACTACCGCATCAGCGGAAACAACGGAAACGTCGACTCCGATGATCGAGCATTCCGAAGTTACAGCCATTTTCCACAGCGATGACCAGAAAGAAGGATCGACGAATATTCCTACGGAGAATTGGGTCACCGAGAAAAGTACAATACCGGAAGCCACGAGTATTCAAAACGAGTCAACTCCGGAATCTGCAGAGCCATCGGTTTCCACGCTGGAATCAGTAACGGAAGCAACCGTAGTAACGACCGATCATCGAAATGAAACACCGGAAACACCTGCTCAGACCGAATCAGCAGAAACCACCGAATCATCTTCGTCCGTTTCTCCCATCTTAGAGGAAGTTACCGAAGAGGACCGGATAATGACCGATGCTGGAATGGCATCCACGGAAGGATCGGAAATACCCAAAGAGTCCACAGAAGTGTCATCGGCGGAGCAACCAACGGAATCCAGTCCAGTCACTGAAGAACCGGTAGGAACGGAAGCTTCGATCAACCTTGGTGAAGGTAAACCAACCGAGGAATCATCACCCAAGGTGGAGGAAGCCGAAAAGGAAAAGGCAGATCAAGGAACTGTGCAGCCTGGGGAAGAAGAAGCGACTACGAAAGCGGTGGAGGATGAGAGTACTCCAACTTCCGTAACGAAGGATGACGCTACTATTGGATCTTCGCCCGCAGAAGCCGATGAAACATCGATCGACGGTTCTAGTGGTGGGTCATCAACTGCGTTACCTGATATCTCTACTGTTCCAGTCTCCATTGATTCTAGCGAATCTCCCATGCCAACGGACCTCGTTAAGGATCATGGTATCGCAACGACATCGAGCAGTTTGTCAGAATCAACAGAGATCACCGAAAAGACTGAAAAGACTGGTGACGTAGATGGTGAACATTCAGCAGCCACGTCGCCATCCGATGAAGCTACAACACCAGTCATCGAAACTTCCAAATCAACGGATCACCCTGATACCCCCGAGCAGACAACAGTAACCAACAAAATTGCAACTGAGCTCGTTGCTGATACGGAAAAAACAACGGAATCCAGTAAAGTTTTCGAATCAACGGAGCTCGATGAACATCACTCCGATGCTACTACGGTAGCGAGCGAAGTGCCAGTATCGGGTGAAACCGTTGCGTCGACCGAAGAAGCCACTTTAGCCAGCGAAACGCCGGAAACAGATGTCGGAAAAATCACCCAGCAGCCAACGAACGAAGCACCAGAGCCGGAAGAAACTAAACGCACTGAGGAGCCAACGATAGCGAGTGAAGCGCCAGAAACGGAAGAACCTAAAATCACTGAGAAACCAATAATACCGAGCGAAACGTTGGAACCGGAACAACCCAAAGTGACGCAAGTGCCGACGATGCCGAGTGAAGCTCCGGAATCAGAAGAACCGAAAGCTACGGAGGAGCCAACGATAGCGAGCGAAACGTCGGAATCGGAAGAACCGAAAGTGACCCAAGTGCCGACAATGGCGAGTGAAGCTCCGGAATCGGAAAAAGTTGAAAGCACCGAAGTGCCAATGATAGCTAGTGAAGCGCCGGAATCAGAAATCGCTAAAGACACTCAAACGCCATCAATAATTACTGAAGCGCCAGAATCAGAAGAAGCGAAAGACACTGAGGCGCCATCAATGATTACTGAAGCGCCAGAATCGGAAGAAGCTAAAGACACTGAGGCGCCATCAATAATTACTGAAGCGCCGGAATCGGAAGGAGCTAAAGTCACGGCGGAGCCAACAGTAGCTAGCGAAGCGCCAGAATCAGAAGAAGCTAAAGTCACGGCGGAGCCAACGGTAGCTAGCGAAGCGCCAGAATCGGAAGAAGCTAACGTCACGGTGGAGCCAACGGTAGCTAGCGAAGCGCCAGAATCAGAAGAAGCTAAAGTCACGGCTGAGCCAACGGTAGCTAGCGAAGCGCCAGAATCAGAAGAAGCTAAAGTCACGGCTGAGCCAACGGTAGCTAGCGAAGCGCCAGAATCAGAAGCTGAAAGCACTGAGCCAACAATGATACCGAGCGAAATGCCAGAACCGGAAGTTCCTAAAGATACCGAGGAGCCCGCGACGGTGAGTGAAGCACCCAAATCTGAAGTCCCTAAAGACACGGAGGAACCAGTGGCAGCGAGTGAAATGCCAGAACCGGAACTTCCTAAAGGAACTGAAGAATCCGTCATACCGAGCGAAACGCCAAAACCGGAAGTTCCCGAAGGAACTGAAGAATCCGTGATACCGAGCGAAACGCTGGAACCGGAAGTTCCTAAAGGTACTGAGGAACCAACGATAGTGAGCGAAACGCCGGGGCCGGAAGTGCCTGAAGACACCGAGGAACCCTCTATAGCGAGCGAAGCGCCGGAAGTTCCTAAAGACACCGAGGAGCCTGCGTTAGCGAGCGAAGCGCCAGAACCGGAAGTTCCCAAAGACACTGAAGAGCATTCGATGACGAGCGAAACGCCGGAACCGGAAGTCGCCAAAGAAACCGAAGCGCCCGCGAAGACGAGCGAAACTCCAGAACCGGAAATAGTTAAAGACACGGAGGTGCCTACGGAAGCGAGCGAAGCGCCAGAACAGGAAGTTGCCAAAGACGCCGAGGAGTCCTCCACGATAGCAAGCAAAATGCCGGAACATGATGAAAGCACTGAAGAACCTACCCAATCGAGTCATGTACCGGAACCGGAAGTTGGTGGCGTCACTGAAGAGCCAACGATTACGAGCGAAACGCCTGAATCGGAACTTTCTACAGAGACCGAGGAATCCGGGGTGACAAGTGAAGCGCCGGAATCGGGAGTTTCGAAAGAAACCGAAGAGCACGCGGTACCAAGCGAAACACCGGAAATACTTAAAGACACCGAGGAACCCGCGATGGCGAGTGAAACACCGGAACCGGAAGTTTCCAAAGATGTCGCTGAGTCAACGACCACAAGTGAAGTGCCGGAAGCTGCTAAAGACACTGAAGAACCTGCCATAGCTACCGAAGTCCCTGAACCGGAAGTTGCCAAAACCACTGAGGGAATTAAGACCTCTAGCGAATCACCGGAATCCGAAGTTGGCAAAACTACCGAGGAAGTTACGTCGACTAGTGCAACGCCGGAAACGGAAGGTGCCAAAACTACCGAGGAAGTTACGTTGGCTAGTGAAAAGCCGGAAACGGAAAGTGCCAAAACTACTCCGGAAGTTGAAGAAGTTACTCCAGTCAGCGAAGCGTCCGAATCGGAAAAAGTTCCCGAAGACACAACAGGGACCACAACATCGAGTGGAGTCCCCGAGACGGAGGAAGTTACCAAAGAGTTCGAAGCTCCGATAGCGAGTCCATCGGCGGAACCGGAAATCGTAAAATCCACGGAACGGACGGTATCGGGCGAAGAACCGGAAGTGCATGAAGAAATAACCGAAAAAACGAGCGAAGCGCCTCTTTCGACAGGAGAATCCGATTCGACGACGAAAAGTCAACCGGAAGTGGCCATTACGGAAGAAGCAACGAAAACTCCCCTCGCTCATGAAGAAGTGACGACTTCCGGAATTCCAGAGAGCAGTGAAGCTACCACGGACGCCATTTTGTCTACCAAAATTCCAGTTGAAGAAGGTCAAGGTCAAGGTCAACCATCCGACGCTACAATTCTCCCAGGAGTTCCAGAGGTCGAGTCTTCCACTTCTTCCGATTCTGTCGAGCAGCCCTCTACCGAGAAAGAACCCTCTCGAGATACTGTGGAAGATATAGTCGAAACTACGCCAGCGGAAGAAACGAAAGTGACAAACGCGCCGGAAGTGACGGCGCCGGAAGTGAGTGAAGCGAGCAAAGAACCCGTCACGGAATCGCATGAGGAATCAACGTCCGTAGAATCAGAAGAAATAGGTGAACAGGAAGAAGTTACAGCCACCATTGATGCAACCGATAGCGAGAAGCCTTCCGAGCAGGAAACACCGACTGTGCCTTCAACGGAATCATCAACCGAGATAACCGGAAGTCGAGTCACGGAAGTCCCCAAACATCCGGAGGAATCAACGGAAGTTGAAACGACCGAAGCTCATCCAGAATCCAATGAAACCGATCAACATCCAACATCCACCGAAGCGAGTCCAGAGGATGAAGCAACGGAGGTTACATCGGAAAACGAGACGAAGGGACCGTACGGACCACCCGCTGGAATTCCGGGTGAAGGTAACTGCTTGGTCGATGGAGAATCTTATGCCAATAATTCGAAGGTGCCACCTTCGAATCCCTGTCAATTGGGTTGCCACTGTGCGAGCAGTATCGTTCAATGTGACCTTGTTGAATGTGCTCCACCACCCGATCACCTATCAAATTGTATGCCCGTCTACAATCCGTCTTCCGGTGACGCTTGCTGTCCAGTTTACTCGTGTGCCTCGTTACCGACGATCGATAACCTGGAAACGGTCAATCAAATGAAACCAGGAGAGCAATCGACTTTGACGCCACCAAGCGAAATGTCGACATTAGCAGGTGTGGATGAGAAAGTTCCGACTTCCAGCGACGAGTTAGCAACGAAAGTTGGTGGATCGTCCGAGACGAGTCACACGGACCAGCCAATCGCGGAAACTTCAACTTTAAGCTCGTCTTCAGCAGCCGAAGAAACAACTTCCGGTCCGGTCATCAGCGAAGCGAGTCCATCAACGGAAGAACCAATTGCTCCGGTCACCGACGAAACTATTCACGAAGAAACACCGAGCAAGCTTGATGGAGAACGGAAAGAAGAGCCAAGTTTGACTACCGGAAGTGAAATTCCATCGACGGCGACGCCATCCGAAGAAATCTCTTCGCCAACGTCCGACACTGCGACGTCCATGGAACACGTGGAAGAGATAACGAAGAGTTCGACGGAAATCGATCACCCAACGGAGAGCAGCGACGAACCCTTGAAACACGAAGAACATCCGGTCACCACAGAGTCGACGGAAAAGATCGCTGAAACGGAAATTCCTGGAACTATGGAAATAACGGAAATGGCGACGACGGAAAAACAAGATATTTCGACGGAAGTTGCCCCTTCGCAACCCGGAAGTGTCGCGGAAGTTGTTCATCCCGAAACTACTCAAAATATCGATCAACACGAAGAAACGTCAACTTCTTCTTCGTCACCAGTTGAAGAACAGGAAACTACAGCGGCACCAGCCGTCCACGAAACTCCGCAAAAAGAAGAAACCACACGTACTGAAGAGCAAACAATCGCGTCGGTAACGGATACTCCGAGTAACGTTGATCAGGAACACTCCACGGTTGGAGAAATGGAAACGATTACCGGTGAGGAAAGTTCGTCGGAAAAACCGGAAGTTTCTTCAGTTGGCTCAGCGGAAACCGAAGAGCCTATGGCTGTAACGTCTGAAGAAAGTACGCTAGGATCCGCCATCACCCATCAACCGGAAGTTGAATCTTCTACCTTCGACCAAACACCAACTGAAGCATCTCCAACGGCGAAACCGGAAACGGCAGAACCGGTAACGGCAGAACCGGAAACGGCAGAACCGGAAACGGCAAAACCGGAAACGGTAGAACCGGTAACGGCAGAACCGGAAACGGCAGAACCGGAAACGGTAGAACCGGTAACGGCAGAACCGGAAACGGCAAAACCGGAAACGACAGAACCGGAAACGGCAAAACCAGAAACGGCCGAACCGGAAACAGCAAAACCGTCGCTACCGGAAGAGGCTCCTACGACGGAGGAAGGGAAAGACGAGGTAGGATTGAAAGCAACAACCGAAACAACTGATAAAGATTCAACGGCGATTCCGGAAGTACAAACTGCTACTGAAGCAGCGATCGAAGAGAGTACCAAGATCGGCGAAATGACTACGATTCGGGAAGAACCGGAAGTTACCGTAGTTACCAGAGTTCAGGAAACTCTGGAAACGAGTTCCATCGTTCCAACGACTGAATCCACGATGGAAGAGAAAGGACCTTCCACGAGCGAATCGGTAACGGTGGACTCGATGGAAACCGTGGCTCAAGACGAACAAACGGAAAAGACCAAGGAAGCATCATCCCCGACGATTCCTGAAGAAACGACAATCAGCGCTTCACCAAGCGTTCCGGAAACGTCCGAGGAGCATCCAGCGGAAGTTACGTCGGAGATACCGGAAGTTTCAACGACCGAGGCAGCCAGAGTTTCCGAACCGGAAGTCACGGTTAATCCAGAAGATATCGAGCCCTCTAAAATTCCGGATCACGAGGAACCGATCAGCGAAGTCGTAGAGGTGACCCAATCAGTTGACCTTCCTCATCAAACCGAAATCCCGGATTCTGCGATTACTGAGAAAGTTGAGAGTCCGAAAGTTCCTGAAGAGGAAACCGGTCCATCATCGAGCGCCGAAACTACCGAAGAATCGAAAACTACAGAAACTCCGGAATCGTCCAGTCCAATAGCTTCCGAAGCTTCAGCCGTTCCCGAGGAAAGTCCTGAAACGACCGAGCGATCGGATATTACTCCGAGTCCAATTACCGATCAAAGCATCGACGTCGAATCGACAACCGGAAGTTCCTCGCCCGGAGTCCCGGAAGAGACATCGTCGGAATCGCCAATACCGTCGTTAGAGCAGAATCCGAGTACGGAGCCTCCAAAGTCACCTGCCGATGAAACACAGGTGGAAGAAGAAACCCCGAGCGTTTCGACTTCCGAATCAACCGAGCAGCCGGAAAAAGACGATCAGCAACCCCACGTCCGACTTCCGGAAAGCCCCGTAACGCAACCGGATCATGATGAAGCTGAAGTACAAAAGCCAATTGGACCCGAAGAAGAAACGACGAACGACACTTCCATAGTAACCGGAAGTGATAGCGAATATCCTGAAAACGCTGTTGAAAACGAAGACAATCCACATTTCCCTGTGAATTCCGGAAGCTATCTGAATCCCGACGAAGATTACGACGAGGATGACCAAGCGATTTATGGGCCTGGAACTTGCCGATACGGCGGAAAAGTTTACGTCTCCGCTCAACAAATACCCAGAGACGATCCTTGCGACTTTTGCTTCTGCTTCAGAAGCGACATTATTTGTCTTCAGCAAAGCTGTCCCCCACCTATACCTGGATGTCACGAAGAGCCTATTAGAGGATTCTGCTGTCCGAGATACGAATGCCACGTTTCGATGGCCACGACCCTCAATCTTACTACGACAACGACCACCACTACGACCACACTGCCACCCCATTTTCTATCACACGCTTACAAGGGAGCCACGAGACAAAGCGGATGTCAAATCAGAGGACAAGCCTACAGCGTAGGACAACCGATCAAGTCGGCGTCAGGACCGTGCCTGCAGTGCTCGTAAGTCCATCATCCATCAGCAAACCTGGGAATGCTTGATAGAGACCCCGAATTATCGCTTATACTTTTCCAAAGGATTTTTCGGTTATTCTGTGCTTTAGCGGATTTTTCGAAAAATGGTCATCAGCAACAAGGTTTCCCTTGTTGCTGATGAATTGCTTTATTTGGGTATGAATAATGATATTATTGATGCGGGAGAAGGTTTTCATCAATTTTGGTTTTCATTTTGAATGATGCGGGAGAAGGTTTTCATCACAGAAATCCAGAACAATCCCAAAGCAATCCAGAACAAACCCAAACAAATCCAGAGAAATCCCAAAAAAATCCAGAACAAACCCAAAGAAATGTGTGTTGAAATTTTGCGATGCAGAAAGTGGTCTGGTATGGAACGCAAACATTATCCGAAAATTACCAAAATTTACAAAATTCTAAAACAAGGTCATAAAAAATTCAATATTTATAGGAACCTTCTTCCGCATTAATAACATCGTCTTCTATAAAAAACTAAAGTTATTCATCGGTAAAAAAAAACAATCGGCGAGCATTTTTCGAAAAAACCGCTGAAGTACAGAATTACTGAATTTTTTTCCAAATGCCTCAACCAGCCCCAAGTAATACTTCTGAGGTTTTAACCCTTAGAAGTTAAGTTAGTTTCGGGGTCGCTGATTACGAATCTGAAGTCAGATTTTCGAAATTCAAGATGGCGGATCCAATATGGCCGACACCGGAACGTAACTCTACGAGAATATCCATAAGATTTTGATAATTTACTACAATTTTAAAAATTGAATACAAATGGAAAAAGATAGAAAAGTGGAGTTGGGATTCTTGTTGTAATTGTTCTAGAAATCGATGTTGTGCCAAATAACAGTGAATTTTAAAAATCAATGAATCTTTCGAACTTATGTGTTCACGTCGGCTATTTTGTATCGACCATTTCAAATTACGTGAATCTAACATCGGCTTCGTAATCAGCGACCCCAAAAACCCTTGGTCACCAAATTTCCAATTATTTTGTTGCATAGATTCTTCAAAAATGAATTCTTTCGAAAAAAACGTCATTTTTTTTAGTTTGTTTGTTTATAAATTTTATACTATAAACAATTATGCCAATTAGAGTGTATTGTTATGTTCTTACCTCCCTCAAGTAACTGAAAAGTGCAAAAAACCGTATCTGAATAAGTTCAAACGTAAATAAATTAGAAATATTCAATTAAATCAAAGTGGTAACGTAGGTT
>JAPYZJ010002459.1:0-21504 GCA_030522765.1 Ophioninae sp. B BG-2022a
AATTTTCCATTTTTGCTGAAAATCCATGAAAAATGCATTTTTTAGCTTTTATTCATTTGTCATGGTTGAACTTTTTTTTTCATTAATAACCTGAATTTTATTTTTAAAAAAAGAGTTTCTGTGTAAAAAAACGAAAAAACAAAAAAAAATTTGTTTTCGAAAAAAAATTTTTTCGAAAAATTTTATTTTTTCATTGTTGTGTTTTTTTCACACAGAGTAACTTTTTATAAAAAAAACAATTCAGGTTATTAATTCACATTTACTTTCTGTGAAAAAAACCAAAAAAATAAAAATTTTTTTTCGCAAAAATTTTTTTTTCGAAATTTATTTTTTTTTCTCAAATTTTTTTGTTTTTTCATACAGAGTAACTGTGAATTAATAACCTGAATTGTTTTTTTCATAAAAAGTTACTCTGTGTGAAAAAAATTTTCATAAAAAGTTACTCTGTGTGAAAAAAACACAAAAATGAAAAAAAAAATTTTTTCGAAAAAATTTTATTTCGAAAACAAATTTTTTTTTTCGTTTTTTCGTTTTTTTGAGGAATTTCGACATGACCGGTTCTAAAAAATTCTAAAATAAAAAGCAAGAGACTTTTCAGAGTCTTTTTTTGTAACTAAATTCTTATCAGTTGCATTTTTATGTATAAAATAATCAGCTTCGTAACTTTGATGAAAGTTATGAAGATGTTGGTCTAAAGTTAAAAATTTATGTTCCGTGAATTATGACTTAAATTTTCAACTTTTTACTTAAAACTGACCTTATCCAACCAACTCGATAGATTTCTAGCATTCTCTAATCTCTAATCATCACCCAAACAAGCCTTAGGAATGTTTCTTTTTTTTTAAATAAGTTGCATAGTTTTAAGGATTTTCCACCTTGCTGCCTTTGAAGACTGATTTTAGCAAATTTTCCCCCCATTGAGTACCACTTTTTTTGTATTATTATGAAAGCTGAGAGTCTGGCGCATTTCTGAGACTAACTAAGAAATCATTATGTCACCAGTTTGGATTTTCAATTTACAGTTGAAAGTCATAATTCACGGAACGTTAATTTTTCACTTTAGACCAACATTTTCATAACTTTCATCAAAGTTACGAAGCTGATTATTAATAAATAAGCATAAAAATCCAACTCATAAGAATTTAGTTACAAAAAAAAGACTCTGAAAAGTCTCTTGCTTTTCCTATTAGAATTTTTTAGAACTGGTCATGTCGAAATTCCTAAAAAAATCGAAAAAAAAATCATTACTCCTAAACTATAAAAAATTGCGGAACATACATGGGGGTGATTTGGATACCCCACGACATGCCGGATCTAATTTTTTTTTTATGACGTCAATTGACCGGCAACCCTGTATATATATATAAGTGATATAAATAGTAGAGTTAATGTATGTTTACTTGGTAATAAATTATTGAATTTCAATTAATTACTTTTTTATTTGATTTTTCATGCCTAAAATTAATCTCTTTCACGAATATATAAATAACAAAATTAATTGATTGTGTATATATGTCCGAGTATCGATCCATGTACACACCGATACGCATTTCTTCAATTTTCTTTCCTCACGATCTTATATCGCTCGTCAATTCAATTTCCCAATGGATAGCCGAAGGATTTCCCGCAGTGATCGGAGGAATCCGATAGCGCGGCGAGATGGTTCATTTTTTTTTACCATTCGTTTTTCACTTCTCTCTCTCTCTCTCTCTCTGTTTTTTTCGCCCTTCGATCACTCTCCTGGGAACGTGATGCGTCCTTTGATAACGAAGAGGAGAGAGGAGGTGGAGATTCAGGCAGGTTTTCCCGAAAGCAGGGAGGAATTTACGAGCTGATCCTTGTCTACTCCCGTATCGCGTATTTTTAGTATCTAGTTTTGGCGCAACGAGATCCCTATAAAATATTGCGGTACGACGAGCGCACGGGGACCAGCGCGCGGTTCATTTGCTTTCCCATTGGCCCAATTAAGATAAACAATGCACCGAGTGGTTAGCACTGGACATGCGAAAGAACGTTGCTGCCTGAAAAAATGAGGCTCAGGAATAACTCCGTAGCTTTTTTTATATTTTATTTTATTTTACAACGATTTTTTTGCCGTTTGTTTGGGTTTGTTTGGGTTAATGTTAATATTCATTCGCTAGAGCTCTTTCTGCTATACTAAACTGTGCTAATCGTATTTTTCAGTTTTTTTTTTTTTATTGCTCTTGAGGCTTAAAAATGGAATATTTCAATCAACATTTCGACACCTGCTCTTCTTCGCTTTTCATCGAGGCCAAAAAGCTGATGCAGCAGCCCGGGACATTTGCAGCGTCGAAAATGTTGTTGAAATTCCAAAAAGCAGGTGTCGAAAATATTACTTTTTTACTTCCTGGATATTTCATTTCTAAGCCTCAAATGTAACTTAAAAAATTAAATTACTCAAAAAGAGGATAAGCACAGCTTAGTAGAGCAGAAAGAGTTCCATCGAATATCATCCACTTTGTCAAACAGGAACAAATGAAATCGTTCTAAAACAAGAAAATATAAAAACACCACGAGCTTATTCGCCAATCTAATAGGAGTGTCCTCATCACCCGCATCCTAATCGGGTTTTCCTGATTTTCCAAATATTCGTATTTTTTTTTTATGACACGAGATGATTTTTACGGTTGTGTAAATCACCAGAAGTCAGTGCGAGATCACCCATCCGTGTATCGGTCCGGGTCAACGAAGTCTCGAAGGTCATCAAGGTCGTTTCATTGCGACCAAACTAATACGTCTCCTTCACTCTTACGTTCCAGTCGATCGCTCTGGTTCCCTTTGATCATTTCGGACGTCGAGTGCCTCGCCAAGGAAAAGAGATAAAAAATTGGCTATCGTTAGATATCGAGGGGCATAGTAAAAAGTGTAAGGTGTCTCTGTAGTTGAGTCGGACCCGGGCCAAACGGACGTGACTCGGTTCACCGGCGAATAGAACGCCACAAGCTCGACGTTGACCAAACTCTGGACATTCGTTGCACAGCGGTGAAGTTCGAGCGAAATAGTCAATGTTTGATCAAAGATCGGTCCAGCGGGTACCTAGAACTCGACCAGCTTATCCAAGCTCGGTTCGCTTTGAAGTCAATCAAAGTCACGAGATATTTGCCATACTTTCGAGCTACGGGCACACGACGTGTAACGCCCGATTCCAACACGATCCATTCTAAGACCGGACGATCGAAAACTCGAATTATCGATTCGAAAAATCGGTTCGACATTTATTGCAACGGGCACATCAAAATTCAATCCAGTTTCGTTTCTTCTACGTGTAAAAAAGAAAAATGAAGAAGAGAAATGGCAGGGCTGTTGATGGAGTCGGAAAAAGCTCATTTGATAAGAGCAGAAAGTATGGAAAATCAAAAGATTAGGTTTGTATGGGTGTTTAATCCCGTGACGATGTTCGTATCTTCGTTTCGCTCAGACTTTGGTATCTTAGAAATATAAATTTAAAGTTTAGAAACGAAATTTGGTCGGTTATAAAAAATAAATTTGAAGACAGTTTGAGAAGAAAACAAATTAATAATGACAATTGTCTTTGTTGTTGTTATACCGAATAATAGAGATGGTCACTCTCCAGAGTTCCTTACGAATCTAATACAATTATTCTTACATCTAAGAAGAGGAACATCGATCCCTTTCCCCAGCCAAATATCCATTTATCATTGGCTGAGGAATCACCAAACTCAAAGGAAGCAGGAGAAAAAGATTAGAAAATCAAAAATAGCCAATATACAAAACAGGGAGGGTTGATGATTCAGGGAATATGTGTTATATGGCACAAGTGGCCAGCAGCCCTGACCCCAAAATGCAGTTGTTTAATCCTTTTTAGTAATAAAAAGTAGAAGCGCGATAAAAAATAGTGATTTCGCTTAGAAGTCTTCCCCGATCAAGTGGTCTAGATGTCCACCAGACAGTCTCATTATGATTGAATTTGTTCCATTCATTCCGAAAGTGGTCTTAAACTTGTGAATTGAAGCCCGTTCGAGATAAATTGGGAAAAAGCCCACTGAATGGCAGAAAATATGGAAAGTTAACCGAATCCGCAAGCTTTGATGTTGGGTTCGGTTTAGCCTGGCTTGGAAGCCTCCTTGACTAAATAGTCCAAAGGTTTACCGTAGAGAGGCCCCCAAAGGACACTGTACGACTCTATCCAAAAGGCCCAATAAACTGTCGCAGTTGAATTTCGTTGAAAATCAACTTAGGAAGTGGCCGTTCGGGGATGCCAGAAAGTGAGTAACATCCAAGGCGTTCTTTGAAGTTTACTTTGGCTGGTATAGTTTGGCTGGGTTTCGAGCCAACGATGCCGCAACAAGTAGACTTCGAGATTGAAACCTGTGGATGACGAGTCCTCCGATAATCCGGCGTATTTTACCATTATAAGGATGGAACTGTGTAGTCGACTCGGGGTTCCTTCAGCAGTTGAAAAAAAAACTTGGCTACAAAGCAAGCTGGTGAAAACGAAGCGGGGTGGGCTTCAAATTAGGGCCGAATCGAGGGCGGCTTTGACATTCGCGGCCGACACGAATTCGTTCAGAACCGGGAGTTTTCATAGCCCGTTGTAATTGCCGGCTTTTACAAAGGGATGACAAACGGCAGAAGAACTAAAAGGAAAAAGGGAAACTGAGAAGCGGATGAGGATGGGGCGACCGGATCCGAAACGAACGACGGAGAGAAAGGGAGAAAGAGAAAGAAAGACAGTTCGACGTTCCATTGAGAAAGAAAGAAAAGATACCAGGATAGGGGTAGTGGAAAAATACCGTTCGCGGTTCGGTGACGTCGCTTAGGGGCTAAAATTTCCCGACAGGGGGACCCAGAGCGAAAGATTTTGGGTAAAGTTTTGGCGGGACATATTTTGCTCGTTTGGAGGCTGACTGCCTTGCCTTGTGAAGTCGGAAAAGCCATCGTTTCTACCCCAGCTTGAAATAAGCTCCGGAGCCGCGTGGCCCGGGGACAAGAAGCTGGCGCACGTCAGTTTAATTACAGGCATACGCCGCGGTCGCTTCCTCGACGTTGTCGTCGTTCGAGCTAAAGACTTTGAAACCCCGAGGGGGAATAAAACATGGAGAATGGGTCACAGTAGATGGACGTTTCAGTCCACTTCTATTCCCCTCCTTTCCACCAAACACACCGTCTGCCGTCTTATTCTTATGATCCTCCCTTTCCCTCTTGGTCTTCTTCTCTCCTTTCTGTACTATCTTCCTCCTGCGGCATTGCCTCTCCTTGCTGTATACGTTTCCCTCAGGGGAGCGTGCCGATTCTAGTCTCGTTATCGTCCCGTGTTGCCTAAAAGCTCACTGATACGCATGGACGAATCCGTCGGCGAATGTTCGCTCAGCTGTGCACTTCTGCTAGGATCGCTTGCCAGGGATGGCAAACAGTTACCGGAAATAGCATTCTGCGAGAATATTTTCATGGAACATCAATTTTCCGGATCGGATAGGGTCACTGAGATTGGATAGGCTCAGTTTTACATAGGATGGAACAGTCGGAAAAGGAACGCTGCTTTTTTAGTATGTCCATTTGGCTGTTTTGCAAAAACACCAAAATAGATTTCTGTTCGACGTGCTTCATCGTTTTCCCCCCATTTCTTCGTCCTATTTCAGGGAGGCAGATTCACGTGGATCATTTAACGCAGGTCCGCATCGATCACTGTGACGCGGCCATAATCCATCCAGCTATGGTGTCACGTTAATTTCTACAGCGACCTTGGCCCCTCATCAGCCATCGACGCATCAAACGCAGCTGCCACAGATGCACCAAAGCAGCGTGTCAACGTCGTTCAATCCCTTCGATTTTCCATTGTCGTCCAATGGCATGATCCCAATGGCAATCTACTCTTTTCCCTACATTTCTCATTGTTCCTGCTGTCTCGACCTTTGCTATTGCATTTGTTCTACATCAAGGCCAGAATGATTCTTTTCTGCCAGCTTTCCCGTTGGAACGTGGATCCTTCCGATTGCCAATGCACTCGTTTGCCCCGTTCGATCTTTGGGTGAATAGGTGACGAGCTGGGTCTGCCAGAGGGTATCCCTAAATGGGAGTGACCTTCTTGAGGATGGGCACTTGGTTATGGGTCGAAAATAAAACGGAGCAGTACGGTGAAGAGGTGTAGGGTTTATTATTGCTGGGGATGGCGAAGAGCCCGAAGGCGTCTTCGATAATGGTGGCGCGTTCCCCGATAAGGGAAGGGCAGAAGCAAGGAGAATCGGAGTTGGTCCTCGTTTCTTTGGCATCTCTTCAAACTGGTCGGGGAAAATGGAATGGCCCTTATGGGAAAAGGGTATGACGGTAATATCGTGCCGGACGTTCTTTACTTTATGTGGTCTTATCCTTCATACACATACGTACAAATGTTTTTATTTTTTTTGCTCTCCTCTCGTTTTTCCACCCTCGCACAACTGCCCTTATCGCTCAGTCAGTGTAAGCACTTTCTCCACTCGAATTCACAAGAGCGCTTTGCTTCTTCATCCCTTCTGGCACCTTTGTTCGCTTACTCGCCTTACTGACAAGTTAGAGAATAGTTTTATTCCCCTTAATGGAACTTTTCACCATACCAGTTGTCATCGCCATCATCATCATCATCATCATCAACGTTTAACGGGTGCCACCGTATTACGACTATCGCTACGACCACTGTCGTTATCGCAATGTGTCATTGAACAACTTTCTTATCGACGATTCATGAGCTTCCGATATTCTAACGCTTCTTTTTCCCTCTGCTTTTTCCGCACTCCCTACAATAATGTTTGTACTTGACGTTTCTTCTGTTGGGCAGCGAGGGATGACGACTTTCGACTTCTGCTGGGTTAGTAGATAACTTTTGATCTGTTCGCTAAATATTCCTAGTGTAATATCAACTCCGTTATCTTGGAGTGGGGTAGGATCTTGTGATGATATATTTTTTTGCTTTTGACTTCTTCCTTAGAGAAATAAAGAAATAGGTAAATAAAGAAGAATGAAATAAATAATAAGCCAATTAATATTGCCTCGTTATTTTTTTCTTCAATATACGTTTATTGATATTCATCTCTGTGGTGCACGTTGCCCATGACATTTTCCATCTAATATTCGTACAAACGTGGATACTCCCAGAAACATTACGAGGACGGTTCGTACTGATATTTACAAACGGATGGATATTGAGCGGAATCCAAGTTAGTTCGAGTGACATATCCTACCGAAGGTTGCTTTGCCAGAGCTCAAAGAAGCGTCATACAGAAAGTTTCGTAAGGGGAAGGAAGGAAGTCTCGCGATAGTAAACGAGTAACATTTTCTAATATCAGAGACAAGTCTGGAGGAGTCAATTTCGCGGGCACACCAACACGTGTTTATATGTAAAGTGTATGGTTGTATGCTACCTTTATATGTACAGGTAACGGCTGTATCAAGACTCATATACTCCAAGGGCTACATACGAAAAGGATATTATCCATACGGATGTATACGTGACTCGTGGAAAGCACAAGGTTGAAATGTTCAGCGAGATTACATGTACAGTGTGTTCCTCAACTTCGAGAAAATTTTGACAGGAATGGATAGTGCGCGAAATTCTGAAAAGAAAAGTTCTTATCGGTTTTTTTCTACGTCGTACCGTTCGTAACATATCGCTGGATTGGTGATAGTCAATGAAGCGCGAGCTTGGGAGTAGGCATAGTGGGGAAGTGCGCTCGCCTATACGCTAGGCGCGGCACTCTGCGCCCGCCCACTTTCTCTCATTGGTTGTCATTGACGCGTCGATATCTCCCGAACGACGCGTCGTAGAAAAAAATGAGTAAGGACTTTTCGCTCGGAAATCTGAGTACCTATCCATCGAGAGTAAATTCGGGCGAAACTTGCACCGAATACCCGGTATATGAAGCTGCATCCGGCTGGTCCTGTTTTATCGCGTTGAATATGTTAAGCGCACGAGCTCGTTTTCGTATTCAAAAGGGAGCGAGACGGGCGAGAATCTCTCGTTCTTCTCGTTTCCTATTGCGAGACTTGCACCGCCTGTTGGAGCTGGTATTATTCCCATCCGCGAATATATATACACATCCGGAAATGTATATGTGCATATATACGAGGCATAAAACGAGCTCACCTCGTATTTTCATCACACCAACACATCTTTTTTGTTCCGTTGCGCCTCTCCCCGCATCTGGCAATGTGGCAGCTCGTCTGACTTCTTACCTATATAATCCACCCTATCTAATGCATCATAACAGTTTGGGTTGTGATGGGTTAAGGCTCTCTGCCGATTTTCCAGAGGATTATTATTCGTCACTAGCATTCGGTCACTTTTTAACTTATCTCATTGATCGATCTCCATTTCTGTCTCTCTCCCTCATCTCGCCGTTCAGCCCTTCTGCTTCCGGTGCTCAATGTTTATCTTCATGCTCCGATTAACTTTGCGCATCATTGATCCTCCCACTCGCGTTATCTGCAATCTGGTTTATCCCGTTCCTATATTTGCGTACGTATCTATAGTCGATGGTACCTCTCGATTGGGTATCTCGTCATTTGGGTTTCCAGTCCTCCCAAATAAGGATAAGGGTGTCTATCGCGGGATTTCCAGGTTATTGCGAAAGCCACGTATAAATAGACGAATCAAAGCACACTTTCCGGTGAAACGTATATTCGCACGAGAGACGAAAACTTTTCGACTGACTGATTTAGCTCGCGCGAAATTCAACGTCCTGCAGGAGAAAAAAAAACCAATGGCGTACCGAAAGGTTTTCTCCGGTACGTCATACACCGGAAATTGCGACGATACACTTTTCTGCACTTTTGACTAGGAGTGCCCACGTTAGTGTGCTCTGTGCCCGCCTTTATTCCGGTCGCTCGAATGCCGAATTATTTTTGGCCCCCCCCCCCCTTGTTTTCAACCATTTTTACCGGTACGTACGGATGGGAAACGAGCCTCGCAGATGGAATAGAAATCTTGGGAGGATAAAACGTACTGCAGCCTCTCGCATGTACGGATATACGCAAGAGATGAAAAAAAAGAAACGAAAGAGGAGAGGGGGGAGGAAAGTATCCTCGGTTTATTCCAGGGTTCATGATATTTTAAAACCGTAGATGGGTCTATGTACATATATATACGCTTGATGTGTTTTTCCAACTTTTTGGGATTGCTTTCCAAGGGTTTTCGCTGAAATCCCTAGAATTGACTTTGATGCGCACTCTCCGATGCATAGCTCTAAAAATGCGCTCTTTCTACAGACAAAGCTGGGAATGTACATACACGTACAGGGTGACTCGAAAAGTGATTATCAAATGGAGAATCTTGATGTCTCGTGTCAATACCCTAATCGGCCCCACGTATGCGACCCTTTTCACTTTTCTTGAAAACATTATTTAACCACGCTTCATCAGTGCACTTCGTAACGATGATAAGCGTAAAAAAAAGATGGTGTGAAAAGTACTGCAGACCCAAATGAGGAAAATACAGTGATCTTTTTTTCGAAAACAAAAATCGATCGTAGAACACGTTTGGTAGTGTTTCGAAGAGATATCAGATACCAGGCATCAAGATTTTCTGCTCAGGAGTCACTTTTTGGTCCACCCTGTATAAAAGCTTTACCTAGACTTCCGGTTTCACGTATACTGGGTGTCCCCGGAACGAACGATTATTCGTTTAGAAAAAAAGTAAATGTGCTTTCAGGATTATAATGAAAACGGATGGAGCCGTATAGCTAGTGTTACGTAACACGGAGGACGATATCCCGTCGCCATATATGTATTCGCGTTATGGACTAAGGGATGGAATCTTAACATTCGATCGTCCGCTGCGTTCCCTATATTCCGACAAGCTGCGCACTAACGTAACGGCTCGGGTGGATGGTTCGTGAGAGCAAGGTGGATACGAAGGCGTAGCGAGAGATACCGAGAGGGAGACATGGAGAACTAACTACTCCAGGATGTAGCATACCAAGTGGGCCTCGGTACGCGAGGCAAGTCACTACGAGTATGGGTGCTTGCTGGCCATTAGTGGCCCGTTCACATCGATGGCTTTATGTAATTACCGGGCTACACATTTCGGATGCGTAACGACCTATCTGCCTGTACAACCTTCCTGATATAGGTACGTATATATGTATTTATTATAGCCGGGCTTCCAGATCGATTAAATCGATCCGCGACGACTGCCATATTGAATTTTTCCTCAACTTTAAAATATGCATCATGATAACTAGAGTAAAGGAGTGGACACAGTGTGCTTTGGCAGTAGTAGCGAAATCAGCACCTTTTGTGGTAGCGCCGCGGCAGAAAATATCCAAGTCATATATATACAAAAGAACAAAATGAATGATTTACCTTGTTTATTGAAGGAAACGTTTAAGGTGTTTGGCCACCTTGGCCGATTGAGAAATTGGTATATCAAAACAAAATGGAATAAACTCAAAAGTAACGGCTTTAATATTCTTATTTTTTTACACAATGTCAGAAAGAGCTTTAAAAATAAGGTTAATAAATTTCCGTTCAAAATATTTAAAAATGGCGTCGTTATGCACATTGCCGCGGAGGCTCTCCGCACGATACGCGCGGCCATTGTCCCACCTGATAACCAGTCATATCATATTTGAAAAAAACCAACTCATTCTTGAGTAGCATCGCTACAGTGTAGCGTAGCGGTTTTTCTTTTTGACCATGAAGAAAATTATGGTGAGCCGAAAAAAATAATTTGTATTTTTCACCGACATTTTTTGAGCAAAAACAATAATAAAAAAACAAGTTAATTAAGTAATTTCAAAAATCCTAGGTAACATTGTAGATAATATATCTAAGAGTATTGTGTAAAAATTTGAAAGCAATCGGATTGATAGTTTACTATATTTCGATGATACCAGTTCAACAAATGTAGTTTCGAGATAATCGCAAAAGAAAGTAAATGTCCGCAGCGGCTCAACTTTCCTGCCGAAAAATAACTGTAACGTGGTCAATTTTGCATTTTAAAATACGCACTATGGCTTAAATTGTTCGTAATAGTCCACGGTTTGTTAAAAAAAAAAAATATTACATAGTGGCCAGACCCATAATAACGAAATCCACCAAGTCTAAAGATTAAAGAAATTATTCACACTTTATAAACGAAAAACAATATTAAAACGTACGTAAGCACGATAAACGACAATATCACGATAATCACCCGAGCCAGGAGGCCATGATGGAAATGGCTCCAGTCTCCATGGAAATGGGAAAGCGCTTTATGCTGCGCAAGCGCTGAACGATTTTATACCGCTATTGGTGAATGTTTCGTATCTTTGCGACCCTTGTGGCGGAACACGGTACTATTAAAATCACGAATATCCAGTAGGCTGGTACCACGTATTCTCCTATCATGTGTCCACTCCTTTACTTCTAGTCTCCGCGCTATGCACAAACCCAAACAAGACGAAAGAAGAAAATCGTGACAGACCGACGATGCATCCCCTGTGGCTCGCCCATTTATCTCGGTACTCGTGGAATAAAAGTGAAGGAAGAAAATGCATAAAATGTTTCCTCTGTTCAGCATACCGGAATGGCGTCCGCTGTGTGAACTTTCGGATCAGGAAATCTTATATAGAACCAAGCACATTTTTTTATGGACTTGAAGTTCGCATCGTTGCGACGCAATGAAATTTCTTTTCTCATTTTATTATTTCCTTAGATCTATTATTTGGCGAAATATTGTTCTTCAGATTTCAATTCCAGGTTATCGCAATAAAGATTTAAATAATTAGTAAGGTTTTTTGCTTACGATTTCAGTGAAAAAAAATAGAGAAATTTAAAAAATGATGGTTTTCGTTGCGTCCCAAAGTTGCGAACTTCAATCTCATTATTTTTGTTCAGTTTAGCAAGCTGATTGTAACAATTCTCACTTCAAGTTTTTATGATTGATACGTCGACATGCTCTATCGGCTTCGATGTTTTTTCTGATACGACATGGCTATCTCTCAACTATGTTTTTCTTTGTTCACAGCAGTTCCAAATATTGTATGATGATTCGATGGAACACATCATCAAACCCAAACAAAGCAAAACTTTAAGAGTTTGTTTGGGTTTACTTAAGGAACTTTAAGGGTGGTAGACATGGCTGCGATATTATCATCGAAACGAAACGTGTAATATAATCCATCATCATATTCATATATAATTATAATTATTTATCATGAGGTAGAACTTCATTATAAAAATCACGCTATTAATAGAATGGGATTGAATGGAATTATCGTAGTAATGGGATTATTGTCGAAATGGGATTGAAGTTCACATCAAATGAGATTATAGAATTATTGCAGTTATGGGATTGACGTTTGCATCGTTGGAATGCACTGATCTATTTTTCGTTTCTCATTTTCGTTATCATCTACAATCGCGTTTTCTAGAATTAGGATATAGATCGCTAAATCAAAATTGTAAAATATTTTTGCATAAAATTCATGTACCAATATGGAAAAAAAATGTAAAAATGTTTAAATATCATTTTCTTCGTCTCACAATGAGGTAAACTTTAACATCGTTTATAATAGATCTATTCAATCATTTTGTAAGTATATATAAAATTTATCTAACTTAAACAATTAACTTTTTAAAATTAAATTGTTGTTTTCAATTTATTTAATCAATTTATACAATTTCCATGGTTTTTGAAATACATTTATATATAAAGCTTCAAATACTAAAATTATTTTTCTGCCTGGCATTAAGATTTTGCAAACCCAATAATACCTTCCAAATGATTCAATTACTCTACCCACACTACTCTTAAAATAACAATTCCAATCAAAAGCCCAAAAATACTACAAGAAAAAAAACCATAGTTGTAACAAAAATAAAAATATGTATTTGAATAATAAAACAAGGTTAAAAAAAGAAATCGAACAGCTCAATGACACAGTGCTGTTCAGAGTATCCTATATCTATAAATCGATAGAATTACACTTGAAGGTCGATATCGATTGCGAGTCTATTATTTCCCTACTCGCATTTATGCACTCGTACATTAATAATTCACCTTACTTTGTTCTCTTACCAGCACTTTTTTCCCCTCAGAATTTATTATTCCCGATGAATATCGCAATAAGGTCGTATCACGACCACGTCCTAACGACCGAGCTCGGATTTTTTGCATTATCACAATTTTCCTCCTCGAGCATCTTCATTACCCCTTCCCCCCTCCTCCTCGCCCTTCAACCACCCTTTCCACTTTTTTCTTCAAACTTTCTCACTTTTCCTCGTTTCTACCGTTTTAATTTTTCATTCGTTCGCGATCCTCCGTGAATATAGCTCGTTCCATCTCGGAGGATACGTATGTTTTCCAGCGAAAGGGGATTGCGGCGAGAAAGCAGGGTACGTGTGCGAGCGTACACGCGTTTCGAGCGAAACGAGAGAGGAACGCGTGAATGCTCAATGCACGATTTCTCGTACGCCGGCAACGAGTGAAACACACCTGTGGTGGTCTCAGAGCGGAAGGGCGGAAGGACGAAGGAAGAGGACGGAGGGCGGGAGGGGGAAGGGTGCATTTGTGCGGTCGCATTTGGGCTCGCAATTTGCATCTGTGGTAGGCGCACAATTGGAGCCTGAGATTTGCTAGGTGTAGGGGCTACCGAAATTATGATGATTTTGGGAAATCCCCGAGAGGGGGAGAAAGGGCGGGAGGGGGTAGATGGGGGGTGGTGGTGGGAGGGAAAAAGGGAATAATTAAATTGATGATTATTGATTGATCAATAATTTTTTTTCTTTTTAATTATGCATTTATTTTACAATTTCATTAACAGTATAACAACATAACAAATTAGAAAAATAATAAATAAATGGAAAAAAGAAAAAATTATGATAAATAATTAACAAAAAAACGTATGAGTATCACGTATGTTTATTAATAATTTAGTATAATTTTAATTTCTTTTCCATTTGTTTATATAAAAATAACTATATCAAGTTTAAAAAAATGATTTACTAATTATAATTCGTTTACAATAATTCAGTAAAATCACGTAAACAACGTGGCTTCGTAGCGGGGGCGGGGGACGGAAAGAATAAAATGAAAATAAATTCCGGAAGAACAGAAAACGTGAAAAACTGAGAGAAGCGAAACGGCAAGAGAGGAAAATATTTATTTATCACAAGGTTTATTAAAAAGGTTTGTTTATCAATAAACAGACGTACGTTTATCACGTTTGTTTATCAATTATTTATCAAAATTTTTACGATTTCCCCTTCTTTCATTTGTTTATATATCAATCACTGGATGAAGTTTTCAAAAGTTATTTGCTCATTATGATTTGTTTAAAAAAATTCAGTAAAATAAACCGAACAACGTGGATCCGTGGCGAAGGGGGGAGGGGCGGAATCGGGAGGGAAAAACGGAAATAAATGCCGGAAAAACAGAAAAGGCGAAAAACCGAGAGAGGCGAAACAGGGAGAGAGAAAAAAGCAGTGGAAAGCTCGATCGTACGACGAAGGGGACGGGGGAGGGGAGGCCGCACGTTTGTTGGCCGGAGTTACTCTATTCTCGATTCTATCGGCCGGTACACATATAGAGTATCGAATCGTCGAAGCACGCGGCCGAATGAGCTTGTGCATCGTGTATGCACGGTGGATACGACGGAATTCGAAATGCGAACACTGCTACCGCGACAACCGCGCGAGGCCCCCTCCGCTCCCCCCAAACGAGCTTTACGATTCGACCACGCTCAATTGGATCATTTTCCACGATTATATATACCCAATCACCATTGGCTCGACGAATGCCCCAAGATTTTGCCTCGGTTCTCCCGTCCTTCTTGTTTACCTTTTTTGGGCAATCCTACTTTCACTGTTTTACTTTATGATAATGTAATCAGACGAACGTTCGTAACGAGATACGTTCGCCCGGGGACGGGAAACAAAAAAAAACACGAATTCCGAGTTTCCACGTGAAAAAACGATTGCTGAGAAGGAAAAAGAGAAATAACCAAAAAAACGTAAGCTAACCCACCTTATTTGTTTTTAAATACAAAAAGTGAACTATAAATGTTGAAATAAAACAAAAATGTTTATTTAATTATTTATTCAATAATCAACGTATTAATAATCATTTTGGTTCAGAAAACAATGTTGACTATTAACTATAATTTTTTTTAAGTGTCTTTTTGGCCTTATTCAGACCACTGTTTTTTAATAAGGTCATACCCGTTGTAACTTCGAACAAACAAATTAAAAATATATATAATCTTCAATTTTAAACTTAAATTTTCATAACAGCACGTATAGTGCTGATAAGCCATCACATATAATTAGAATAAAGATTCACTAAGCAATATTGACAACATTTTTTGTTTTCGAAAGTTTTTGTAAGGCCCACTTTAAAGTATCTGACCTATGTAAGGTCCACCTTACTTGTTTTATAATACAAAAAAACACTATGAATTTTGAAATACAACAAAAATCTTTATTTAATTATTCACTCAATAATCAACGTATTAATAATAATTTTGGATCAAAAAACAATGTTCACTATCAACTATAATCTTTTTTTCAAAAAACCGTCTTTGTACGCTCACGCACAGTGCGACTCGACTTACTGATAGCGAGTCAACCAGGGTAGTAAATCCTGATACCGAACGCGTGTGATTCGACACTGTTACGATGGCGAAATCCCGCACCTCAACTTAATGTGGTGAAGGTGGTTAAGTTAAAAATAACTAGAGATAAACTCAACACTTTAATTTATTCACAATTATGTACACAGATCGGTGTGTGAAACTGATCGTTGGTACACGTATAGACCGCGTATTGTGATAAGATGATATGATTGTGTTATGTTGTGTCGCAATGGCGATTGTTAATATGTGTGAGTAATTTGCTCGAGAGAGGCAAGAGTTCAGCGTTGTTTGATCCTTGGTGTTTCCTCTTCGAAGGTTTTATGATTACTGATCATGGAAAGTAGAAGTCTTGCATCGGTGTTTGGTGACGAAAACTGCTGCTAGAAGGGGAATGACGTTCTACCCCTTTGCTCAAGAATCAACTAATTTAATTGGTGGAAAATGTGGAAAATGGTAGTGGGTGGATTTTAGCTGTCACCAATCACAGATGAAGACGTTTGCGAACACGGCGTGATGACAACTCCGTCACATGTGTTGACCAGCGGGTAATTTATTACTGCGCTGGCGATTTTTGCCTCGGCTGTCACGGGAAAGTTTGGTAAATCGAGGTTTGAGAAACGCAAAAAACATCGCGCCAGCGAACCAAATGTTTGATTGCCCTGCACGTGGTCACCGAAGGAGCGAGTCATCGGTGAACCCGTGCGCGGATTGTTGCCACTTTTTTTTGGACTCCTGGTAAGTGGTAAACGCTCTTGCCTGGCGTACCTTGGGACGACAAAGATATTGATGATTTTGATAATATATAATATTTGCTAATTAAAAATGAATAATTAATAATTGATTAACATTGCTTGAACAATCGTTCGTTCCGTATGCGACGGAACAGTCTTCTGGGCCTTACTCGGACCACTGTTCCTAATAAGGCCATACCCGATGTACCTTCGTACAAAAAAATAAATTAATAAAATAATCTTCAATTTTTACCTGAAATTTTGATAACAATATGTATAGTGGTGATAAACCACTACGTATAATTAGAATAAAGATTTACTAAGTAATATTGAAAACATTGTTTGTTCTCGAAAGTTTGAGTACGTCGAAATTGAATAGACGCCTACGTGGAATGGCACGCGCTGCCTTCTATCGACTTCAAATTTGTTTGGGTTCGCCACAGCGAGGCGCCTGCTATGGGAATTGCGGCCTTTCAAAGTTAGACTTTCGACGATGAGAGCTCGATCCGTTTGACTCTGTAGTTTTGGATATTTAAAACGTGGGCTTTATTAGGCACTGGGCCTTAGATGGGTCAGGGACAAAAAACGACAGTGAATATTCGGAAGTGGCCTCTTGGTGGAATCAGGCTAATTGATTTAATATTCTTTCTTCTATGGTTATAATAAATGATAAAAAGTTATGTTATGTCGGCGCGCGTCATCGTTTGTGCAGGAAACATTTCTTTTTATTTAGCGTGATGTTGAGTTTGTTTGCATTTATTCGGGTTGGTTGGGGTTTGTTTGCGTTTGTTTGGGTTTGATTAGGTCTGTTGTGCTTTGTTTGGGTTTGTTTAGGTTTGTTCGGCGTTGTTTGGGTTTATTTGTGTACGTTCGGATTTGTTTGGGTTTGTATTCGACTCGAAGGTGCACACTGAGCTTAGCGGTCACCCATCTCAGTATTCTTGACCGATTCTGGGAATCCCTCTTCTAAATATTTACCAAAACAACTCGGGAATACTTCGATTATAAAAATGTTTAAAAAAATATAACAAACGAAATTAAGTACTCGAGAATCTAGGGAATAATATGATTGTCTTTGTTTCCATATTTACAAGGGGTTACAGGAGCTCTGAAAAAACATAATCCAAAAATACAAAAAACAACAACCCAAAGGTTATCTCGATTTGTTTCCAAATTTACAGGAGCTTACTTTTAAGAGTCTTTTAAAAAATCACTAAAAAATAGATAAAACAAATAAAGAACCTCGAGAACAGCTTGACTGATTGAACGACTGCATTGTTTCCAAATTTGCAAAAGATTTGAATTACTTTACAAAAAGCCTTACAAAAAAACGACTAAAAATATAAAAAAACAACACCTCGAGAATCTGAAAAACCATTTGATCGATGGTTTCCATATTTACAGGGGGTACGATGAAAAACATTAAAAAGTCGATAACAATTACATCCATTTTTTTAATAATAATATCCAACCAAGTGGCAATAAATTGAAACTTCAGTATAAAAAATCAACAAAAAAAGTCATTTTTATGTAACTATTTATAAATGAAAATAGTTTTATAAATATCGTCGATAAAAATGTGACAATGTAACAAATTTAATTATATTATTTCAACAATTAAATAAAAATGAGCAAATTTAACATAAATGCAGAGAAGTACGTGAAAAATTAAATTGAAAAGGTAAGAGCGAAAAGAAGACGGTGGTGGAAAAAGTAAAAAAAAAAACAGACAAAAAAATCGCGACAGCACAAGCGAGAACGGTTCTTGACTAATGTCGACTAATTAGTCAGGCGTTTACTTTAAGCTCCCATTCTGTTTTTTTGCCCTCTGCTTTTCACAGGACCATTTTTCTTACGCTTTTCACAATGGGATATAGACTGGAAAACGAGTGCGCCCCCGAGTGCCGACCAAGAGACACATTCGCCTCACCGACCCTACCTCGAGTACAATAATCGTGGTGGAGACAAAAAGGGCCGAGAGAAAAAAAACATTCGCGTACTCATATCGAGTCAAGGCTACGAGGCTACGGAGTACACAATTGCTAAATGAATTAAAACAAACCTTCGCTGAGCTTTTTTACATATTGCAAACCTAACGACAATAACAATTATTCATAAACATTAGCTTTAGTAATAAATCCAGTAAAAAATGACCAATAATAGCTTCGAAATAAGAATTTGTAATATTTGAAAATTATTATTGTTCTTCATCAACTGAAGAATAGTAACCATAATTACTGAATAATCATTATTCAATAATTCATTTGAATTTTTAATGTAATTCAATAATTTATTTGAATCATTGATATAATTCACTAATTCGTTTGAATCATTGATATAATACAATAATTTATTTGAACTATTGATTTCTGAACTTATTTATGATTTATGGGCACTTATTACGAAATAAGAAAAGTAGCTTTAAAAAGTAATCAAAATTAAGGTTAGGATATTTACTTTCGTAGATCCTTAGCTTTATAACTTATATTTGGTTCCTTCAATTGTATTAATTAATCTTAATCTAAATTTGTCAAAATTCAAGGTATATTAAACACATTAATCTATTTCTAATTTAAATAAATTAATTTTGACAATACAATTCAAATGGCTATTTTTACCATTTAAGGTCATGTCGATTAAATCGATTTATTTTCCAATAATAAAATATATGTTAATTATGTAACATGACATTTGTTCGTAAAATGTATAAAAATTAAAAGTTTCTTTAAAAATGAACATCGTTAGCCGTTATATTTGCAGTATTTTCATCTGTACGATGCATCGTAAAAACTCTCGATTCTTCAACCCCCGCCTCCTCCCGGCCCAATGTTTTAAGCCTCCAATTAAAATGGATATCCTCAACATTTTCAATCCTACTTTCGCGCACATTTCCGGTTCTCCGCTTACCGAACGGGAGTCTCAAACGCGCCGGATGCACGACCAATCGATATTATATCGACGTGTCATGAACAATAGAGAACAGCGGCACTGTGCCCCAGCAGCAGCAACGGGAATAAATTATATACGCGTAGCTGCGCGAATTCGCCAGAGCTTTAAGGGAGGGGGGAATTGGAGAGAGAGAGAGAGAGGTATGCAGGGGCGTGGAAAAGCAAAAAACGTATCAACCAGGGAATTGAAGATACAATTTGCTAGATGGTTTTTTCGAATTTCATGCTCGACATTATTAGCCCCAATCTACCCTTAATTTTACCGAGGGCTAGGGGTCAAGGGAGCGGGCACCAATCCCACGGATATTCACTTTTCAATCTCGTTTTGCTCTTGCTTTTACGTGTTGAGGTGTAGTGCATGGCTGTTTTCGACAAACTTCGCCCGAAGCTATAATTTAACGAACGAGAAATGGGCTAATTGAAAATTGGGGAAATTTCAGGTTAAACTCGCAAACCCGACTATTAATCGATTTAACGTTTTTTGAACTGTTGCCTTTTTGTCGTTTGTTTGGGTTGGTGGTGTCTGTGCTCGTTATTCAATTTCATTGTTTAATCTATTTCATTAATCAACTAGGTATTACTGTATAATGAGGTAACTGTTGGACGATTGTAATTGGTAGATAGTATTTACTAGATAATTGTATGTAGTTTAATGTTATTTAATGATATCTAGTAATTATTTTGCGATCTGGTAATTATCATCTAACTGTATCTAGTTAATATGACCAAATGATATGTAGTTATTCTTTCACAATCTAGTATTTATTTTAATTATCTTATTTTCTAGTAATATCTAGGAGATAAATAAAATAGATAAATTATGACATTGGAAAAACGAACATAAATAACAGAAAAACAAGTGAGTTGAAAACAAATAACATTTAAGCCTTAGCGTTGGCAAATTTAATTAAATTCAATTAAATTCAAATCAATTTAATTTAATTCAATTTAATTCAAATTAATTTAATATAATTTTAATTCTCTGAACAATCATACATTATTATCTGGAAAGTCGACCGAAACAGTTGAATCACGAGGTAATTAAATGATTAACCTTCCAATTAATTAATAATACATTTAAGTCGACTCCACGACGATTTAAAAATACGTGGACCCCGACCGCAAAGTAAACGGATACCCCCAGCAATTTAGGCAAGACTTTACTCCAGCCCTGTGTATTTTTCCAGCCCTTTGATCCCTTCGTGTTCCCTCTCATCCTCAAGACCATTCGACGTTTGTTGAACGATCCCTAGTCTCGAAATGCCGGAAGGCAAGGCACATGCAAATACGAGGCTAGGACGTGGAGACGTAGTTGATACACCGGTAATCGCTCGGGAGCACAAGGAAGGGGTTGTAACTCGGTTAGCCTGTATACACGTATATGGGATCTTCCCTATTCTCAGAACGTTTACGTGTGTCTAGTGCAACAACGTCATCGATCTGCAGGCCCGTTATCAGACTCTCGCCTTCATTTGCAAAGCAGCCCTCTCCAGTCCTGTTCTATCTTCCTCCCCCCCCCCCTCTCTATGACCTTACCCAGTTCACCTCTCAACGCAACACCAATAGGATCTCCGACATTGCGATTAATCCTAGCCTTGATGTTCCACAATCCATCTCACCAGTGATGAGGCTCACACGTCCATTTCCAGGGTTTGCACCTTGGTCCCTTTGACGAGGTGACGGGTCGAAGATTGGGAGGGCCCAAGGGAAGTGAGGAAGGAGGAGAAAGAGGTACAGAAAGGATCATCTTACGGGACACAGGATTCGGTTTCATACCATGAATCAATTATTAATCGAGCGATCATTGATCGTTATATAAGTTGACACAGGGGTCGTGGGATGGGGTCGGTGCATCCAGGTTACAAATCAGACGAGGATTATCTCTACACGATCCTCTCTCTCTCTCCCTCTCTCTTTCTCTCTCTATCTCTCTCTTTAATTGCCTAGTAAATCTAGACCAATCGATAATCGTGAGTATTTGTTTATCTATGGATTTGGTTGGTCTACCATCCATATTCGGCTCATTTGATTTTTATTTCATTTATGGAAGTAGACTAATTCATATTTGACTGATTCAATTTTTATTTCATTTATGGATCTAGATTAGTTCATATTCGGCAGGTTTGATTTTTATTTCATTTATGGAAGTAGAGTAGTTTATACCTGTGTGAACTTGGCACCCGAGTATGGCCGATCTTAATTTTTTTTTGTTATTTCGTATTGTTGTTGTTTGTAGTTGATTGTAGTAAAAAAAATTTC
>JAPYZJ010002460.1:0-20569 GCA_030522765.1 Ophioninae sp. B BG-2022a
AAAAAAAAACGTTTTTAGCCGTCTGTTTATTTATTCGCTTACGTGTTCTTTTAATAAGTAGGTAAAATAAAAATATAGAATCTATATTTTATAAGATTTATAAGGTCTATCTATATTATAGATAGATCTTGATCTGATTATGTTAGCGACTCCGCCGTCAGAAAAATACTTATATAATATTTATACAAAATACTTATATATAAATATAAAATACTTATAAGTGTGTGACTAAATTACGGACGGTACTTCTTTGAGTTATTAAAAATTATAGAACAGTGATTACAGTGATTTTTACATAGTTCACATGTTTCAATGTTTGTCCCCCCCCGAACCAAAAGTCTGGATACGTGCCTGACTGGGACACAGCACGTATACCTTTCGATGCAAAAGGGTTAAACCCAGGTCCAAATGATAGATTACAGATAGAGAATCGTTTCCAAATGTTCATTTTGAACATTATTTTGAACTGGACGAGATAGATTCTCCGAAATTTCGAAATGATATTTCAACTCGGCGTTATCTTTCTAGGAGATGACATAATAAAAGAACAGCGCAAGACGATCGAGGAGTTGAAGCGTGAGCTGTACAAATCGAAGCAGCAGCTTCAGCAAGTCCGTCAAACCCAGCCGGCGACGGTGAGGGCGGAAAAACTGGCGCTCCAGCAGCATCTGCACAACAAGATGCAACAGCAACAATTGGCGTTGCATCTTCAGCTGTTGCAACAGCAAGAACAGCAGCAACAACAGCAGCAACAAAGTCGCTCGCAATCGCAGCAGCAAAACACCCAACAGCAGCAACACGCGGCTTTTCAGCAGCTCAACGCGAAAGCCAGCTTAGCAGCGTTCCTTCAGGCGCAACCGAACAACGCAGCCATTTTGGACTCGGCAACTTTGACCGCGATAAACAACAAGAAAAATCAGGTTAAGAACAACAACGCTACGGTTCAATTGCCCGCGGCGATCGTTCTCAATCTCGCCAAGCCAACGAAACTCAACGGTTCCTTGCTTGGTGCTCTGGTCGCTCAAGCTCAGGCCCAGCAGCAACAACAACAGCAACAACAACAGCAGCAAACGGCGGTCGTTGAAGACCTGAAACCGCCGCCTCAGTACGACGAAGCTGCCAAGCTGTTGAAGGTAAGCTTTGGCAAAATTCCTCCCTATTAATGGCCAAGTTAACATCAGTTTCATGTTCAGCGTTTGCTTTTACAGCAACGCATCGTAAATTGCAAATCGCAAAATTTTCATGAAAAAATCGTGTTTTTACAAGTTTTTTACGATTTTTTAATGAAAATTTTGGGTTTTGGGTAAAATTAATGGTAGATTCGTGCTCAGGGGATCAAATTATATCAAAATAGACCATTTGAAAAAATACTAAAAATACAAATTTTTTTTGGATTTGAGGGCGAAAAAAATGTTTTCACTCAATCATCGATAACTTTTTTTCCTTTAGGATTTGGTACTCCATTCTGTGCTCAATCTCTTCGTTATGATTTTCTCTTCAAAATGCTTCTTAATAATAAAAATCCGATGATTTTTCGATTTTTGGCAGAATTTCAAAGTTGGACCATCGATTTTTGCCTATTTCTCCATACATACCCCTTTGTCTCTTTTTTTGCCATTTTTCAAATGAACTTTCCGGGAAAACTATGCGAGATATCGATATAAAACCAACGCCATTATTCAAGTCAGGCAAAAACCTTTTCCAAACACACCAAATAAATTTCCATCGCATAGAAGAAGCCTACTCTACGACCTTTCGAAATATCGTGATTTTTGAGATTCCGGAAAAGTGGCCGGGAAACTCGAAAAATATTTTTTTCCATTTTTAAACTCTCAAAAAGGTCTATTTAATCGGAAATTTTCCGCTGATTACGAATATGCTGGAGTTTTTGCCGAAAGTGAAGAATTAGACTGAGAAAATGCAAAAAAACCTTTCTAGAATATTTTTTCGAGACTTTTTTCGACAATGGATTTCTTTTTACTACACCTACAAATGAATAATTTGCGAGTGTTTAAATTTAAAAAAATGAATATTTCAGGTGAAAATCGAGCCTGCCGCTCAGAAGAATCACGTGAAGAGTGAAGTGCTGGACGACGTGCTCGAGATTCTCATAAAGAACGGTGAGTTACCACCGAGCGCTGCGGATCCAACAACACCAACAACGCCGAATCGTCAGTTGGGTCAAAATCTGGTGTTCACCGCGCCAGCCGATAGCGCGACGCAGTCGCTCGTCTTTGCAGCCTCGAGTCCCCTCAGTCCGGTCAGTCCAATGGCTATTGACGTATCCTCGGTCCACAACGGCTGTTCGAGTCCCCCAATCGCGCCGCCACCACCGCCGCCACTTCCGCTTGCCAATTTTGCGGTTCAATTACCGAGCGCGTTGCAAGACCAACAGCAGCAGCAGGAGCATCAATCCCAGGACGACATACCGTCCTTCACGGCCGATCTCTTGTCCTCGGAGACCGAACTCGACGCTTCGATGCTCCTGAGTCCCCAATCGGTTCAGCAAGTCTCACCGGATCCTCAACCACCCCAGGAAGTCACTTCTTCGGACAACGTTAATCTTGATTTCAAGGTAAGCCGATAAAAACCTTTGCCTTTGGAATTTGATTCTATGACCCTGAAATTTGCAACGTTGAAAAAGCAACGATTTTCAACGTTCCATTTGATATCACAACCCAACGAATTTTTTCGAAAATGTAAGTTAAAAATCTCTAATAAGAAATCGTGTAAACGTTCGTATTTTTTCATGGCCTAAATCATGAAGTAACGAATTAACAAACGAAAAAGATAAATATTTGTCGCATTCCAATGAGGCAAACTTCGATATCGAATTTTCAAGTTTGGCTAAAAATGCTGGAAGAACACGAATTTCAAGCATTTTTCCGTTCGTGATATTTGCACATCGTAAAACTGTAATTTTCTAAAAATATTGTCGCAAAGTACAAAATACTGAATCCCGAATAAACCCAAGCCCAAAATACCGGCGACTTCTTCGGGAGTCGAAAAAAAAAGATCCATTATTAATGAATGACTTTAAAGTCTCTTTTAATGCAGGAGTTGGGACTGGATCTCGATACACTAGACACGATGGACTTCAGCACGCTGGATTGCGATCTCGAGGTGAAAACGGAAGTGCCACCAGAATTTATGGATATCGGTGATATGCCGATGGACATGGATCCGGATTGGTTGGACTCGTGGATTCCGCAGTCACCGCAAGGAACATCCTCGTCGAATCATCAAAGTCATCATCACCATCATCACCATCATCATCATCATCATCATCAACAACAGAATAACAATCAGGAACATTCACCACAATCCGTACAGTCCACAGTGAACGACATTCACGATCCTATGCTGGCCAACAGTCAGGATCCCTTCGAGCTCTTCAGCATGGAGGACACGGATTTCAAGATGTCGTCGGACATACCGCTCAGCTGGGACAAGTGTGATTTCGCGACCTAGCACGCGTTCGGCCACGCGGCACTTCGTACTTAAACCTCAAAACCATCAGCCTCTCCTCTCTTTTCATCAGCTTCGAGAAACATGATTTTCTCGTGTCGCAACGGTCGAATCAGTGCGATTCCTCGTATTCTCTTTGACCAATTCCGAGTGACGTCACGTCGAGTCAAAGACACCAGGAATCCGATGAGTTCTCGTATTCGCGAATCCGTTGATCAATTGTACTCCGTGCCTTGCGAAATACGAGGGATTTGAGCGATCAAATTGGTGCGCGACGAGCAGTTGACGAAAATGAAAACCGACCATCGTTTTTCGATGAGAATTCCGATCGTGAGAATCTTCGTCACTCGTTACAGGCCTGAATTCGACCCTATTGAATTTGACGAGAATCAGTGCAGGGTGAAATACGAGAATCGAAAGATGAGTCTAGGGTCGAGCGAGAAGATACGTGTATCACGACCCCATCAACGAATCATTGAAGTTTTCGGTAAAAACGTTTTTCGTGAGAACTTTGACGATAATCAAAGATCACCTAGAAACGGCCAACCTTTTTTTTTCGTTTTAATTGCGTGTCTGGTTATATCCACGCTTTTATCAGAGCTCTGGATAGCCGGGGAAGAGGAAGCGAGAAAACGGCGAGAAACAGGAAACAAACAAAACAAACTTTTTTCGTGTGAGTGATAATGGCGAAAAACAAGTGGACGATTATTTCGAAATTCTCCAAAGAGGATCCTAACGAAAACGAGGGATTTTGTTTCTAGATAGTTCTTAGTGTCCCCCCGACCTTACCAGTCTCGTGTGTATCGCTTGAGTCTCCAATAATTGCGGGTAGCGTTTGCGCGATGTACGACAAGTTCACTTAATGGGGACGAGACGAAAGCATAGAAAACAAAAAAAAAAAAGGTGACGATTCGAGACGTCCGGGTGAGCGAGTTTTCTCCTCGTCGAAAATGGGCATCGTTCGAACGACGAATTTATCATTTTCGAAAAGAAATACGATTTTTTTTTCGAAATAAATGAAAATAACTTTAAAAATAATTTTGAACCTCGAATGAAACGAAAGAAAAAATAGAAAAAATCAATGTCGACTAACATTTGATTTAAACGATTTTCGTTATGAATGAATTATAAAAATGTGGATTTATCTAATGGTGGATTAGATAAATACCGAAATATGGATTCTCGCTCGAATAGTGCTCAATTTGCCGCAGCAATCCCAATAAACATTGAGTCTAACAATCATTCACGTACTTCGTGTTCTCGGTTTTACTGAAACCCAAATCTCGTGGGAAATAAGCTCGCCATGGCAGAAATTCGTCTCGTCGTTTCAAAAAAATCTGAAGCAAAGTTCTTTTCTATCTTCTCTCCAGGAGAAAAATCTGAGACCTTTAAATACAACCATTAAATACTTTAATGTACGTTTGCACCTTTTTGAGCCATGTTTTCCATCAGAAAAGAAAATCATCCATTTTTACAATTTTTATCAGCATCTTCATCTCGTTATTCCATTATGAGGAACCAATTGTGAATTTTCATCAAAGTTGATAATTTTTTTCGATCAACTTCGAAATCCTTGTCACACGTTCATTCTATAATTTTCATTATCGCTTATTCAGCGAAGAATTAGTCAACGCAATCGTTAAAAATAACAAATTGTTTTTTTCTTTTAATTTTCCGTCACGTGATTATAAAATAGTTAATAATTTATTTACAACCCTCGTGTAACACTTTTTTGCGACATTCCACGTTGCCCGACTCTTGACGAACGAGAGATGGCGAATCGTTTATCTTTATACATCTCTCTCTCTCATTTCATTTCATTCAGCAGTTTTCGTGTCACGATTAACAAGTTCAGTGAAAATACATATCTATATGCATATTCAAAAATTCCATTGAACGAGAGACAGAGAAACGTTTTTACGACGCATGACACGTCGGGAAACGATGAGGCGAATTACGCTGCCAGGGCAATTAAAAAAAATGGGAATTCGTAGTCGAGTCGAAAAAATAACTGGCACGGACCAATTCTCACCAAAACAATTATTCGTGGTAATTAACCAGTCCAAATTTGCATCGTTGGAATAAATCGAATTCTTTTTCTCACTTTTTATGGACGTCGAAAATAAATAGTAGAAAACTTGGTTTCTGATTCTTCAATGGGGAATCTAAAAATAGTTCGAGAGATTTTCGGGGCACAATTCTGTTACAAAGAAAAAACTGAAAAAAATGATTTTTCTTTAAGTTCCATATTTTGGGAAATTTTCAATATAGAAATTTGCCAAATTGTTCGAGACTCGACTGTTTGTACGAATATTGCGAAATAAAAGCACTGCGAACGATACTCGATAATTGTCGAATAAAAAAATTTCGATCGCGAAAAAAAAAACGAAAAACAAGCGCAATTTTGCGTCGCTGAGTTTCGAGAAGAGATTTCGATTCTCCAAGTTATCTCCGCGTCGGTGAGTCCTCGTAGACCCAAAGAGCGCAAAAACTCATTGTTCATGCAAACTTCACTGAAACTCAAATTTCGTTGTAAGAAACGAAAATTCTAGCAACATTCCAAACTCTTTTCAAGTGTCGCGAACGCGGGTACCTCCAGGCTGACGCGCTTGATGTGAGATCGTTTGAACGATTTCTCGTTTGCTGTCATGCCAGAAAAAAAAGCCAACTCTACCTCTGGAGATTCCCGCGAGAAGCCACACATTCTTGAAATTCTGCCAAAATTAAAAATGCATTTATTGCCAATTGATTTTCCCACTAATTATATCTATGCATCACTTCGTTCATCAATTCCATCAAAGTCGTACGCGGACACGCGTGGAGAATTTCATTAATCCTTTCAAATCTAAGAGAAGAAAAAAAGAAATAACTTTTCGAAAGAAGCGACGACAAAAAAAAGCTGAAATTTGCGATCGACGGTAGTTTGTCAATTTTTCAATAAAAAAACGCGAAATTGCAGAAATGAAATATCGTTGGGAGTTCCCAAATATTTTGCTGCGCCAAAAGATCGAGTTTTTTTCGCGATTGAAACTAATCTAGTTTCCAGAGATTAGATCAAACGTTATCACGAAAATATGCGATTATATTCACGTGACAGATCGAGAAAATGTGATTTTATCGAAAAGTCTTTATAAATGGAGACTCGATGTTTGGGTTTGTACGTTTTGAGGCAATCGCGAAAAATTCTCTCACACCCGTGACGTTCGCTAACCGAAATCCTTGTTTTTGTTTCAAAAGCGTAATCGAGAAACGATTTTGAAAAAGAAAAAAAAGAAAGAAAATTGACCGGATGTGCCAAAATGTCTCTTGCCCGCGTTCACATCGCTGAGCTATTCGTCATCAGCCCCCTTTTCCCCGTTGCCATGACAATAATCATCCCTATTCTTTCAACCCTTATTTTAGGTCTCCCTTCTCAAACGTTTTCCCTCCCGTTCTTCTTTTGTAAAATATTGTAAAATACTTAGAGCTTGTCCAAGTTGCGTGATTGTTTGTTGGAGTGGGAGAAAATATTTAGGAGAGCGAGTTCGATATACGTTATTTCTCGGGGATGTGAATGTGTACGCGTATTTTACGGATGTCATTAGTTCTTAAGCGTAACGATTTCCTCGTTTCTCTTTTTCCAAGAATGCATAATCGAACAATTTTATTATTTTTTAGAGCAGTAATTTGAAAAAGTGAAAACAAAAAATCGCGTGTGCGAAGCGAATAATCGAGAAATTGTTTCCCCAAAACTGAAAAAAAAACACGAAAAAGCCCGAGCTTTCCTCGATCATTTTCAAAGAATAGTAGAATTCCCTTTAGTTTTTTACGAAATCCAAAAAAAAAAGGTAGTAAAGGATTCTCTCGAATAGGATTTTCAAATTGAAAAAAATTTTGAAAAATTCGAATACTTCAAAAGGGAAACAAAAAAAACAATACTCGTGTAATTTTTATATAGTAGTAATGGGAAAAATTATTGTCGAATCGAACGGCAATTGAGGATCGTCCGATGGGCTGTGCAAGTCTGGATATTAAGGCAAAATTATCTCTTGAAAAATATTGACGCTCTTATTCCTTTTTTTTCTCTCTGCATCTCGTTTCTTTCGTCAAACTTTGATCAAAGTTTTTTTTTCTTCAAACGTAACCTTACATAGAGAACACGTGGATTTTTTTTTTGCGTAGCATTACGTTTGGTACAAGTGTGGGCGTGCGTGTGTATGTCTTCGTACGTAAGAGTGCGTACACCGTTTGTGAACGAAGTGGGAATATATCGGTGAAAATGTTCGAGTCACGAGGCGATTGGATGAGCGAATCGACAGTGAAACTTTTGTTAATTATCACTGAATTTATAACTATATCGATCATTATTTTAAGTATCAATCGTATAATTATTGCTAGAGAGAGTGTTATTTATTTTTATTTGTTGCAAATTTATCGATTGCCTTCCATTTGAAATTAAATAAATAAATAGAAAGTTATTGGCCACGTCTCGCTGATTGTGAATAACGAACCATACCATAGGCTCATCATTCTTGTCGATACCCTTAACAATTTGGGAAAAAGATGCGTAAACGATTGGTTCAACGTCGTACGAAAATTGCAAATCCGGAAGTTGGAATGTAAAATCCGGAAGTTGGAATTAAAAATCCAAAAGTTCTAATTTAAAATCCGGATGTTGGAATGTAAAATCCGGAAGTTGGAATTAAAAATACGGAAGTTGGAATTAAAAATACGGAAGTTGGAATTTTAAGTCCGGAAGTTGGAATTTAAAATCCGAAACTTGGAATTTCAAATCCGGTAGTTGGAATTTCAAATCCGGTAGTTGGAATTTCAAATCCGGAAGTTGTAATTTCAAATCCGGAAGTTGTACTTTCAAATCCGGAAGTTTTACTTTCCAATCCGGAAGTTGTAATTTCAAATCCGGAAGTTCTACTTTCAAATCTGGAAGTTGTAATTTCAAATCCGGAAGTTGGAATTTTAAATGCGGAAGTTCGAATTTAAAATACGGAAGTTGGAATTTAAAATCCGGAAGTTGGATTTTTAAATCCGGAAGTTGGAGTTTCAAATCTGGAAGTTGGAATTTCAAATCCGGAGGTTCGAATTTAAAATTCGGAAGTTCGAATTTAAAATTCGGAAGTTCGAATTTAAAATTCGGAAGTTCGAATTTTAAATCCGGAAGTTGGAATTTAAAACTCGTAAAGTTGGAACATTCGTAATGATCGTACAGGCTTAAACCGATCAAGTTCACAGTCCTACGGACTTTGAGTCCGCTGGTAAGTACTTTCCGCTTTTACCGACCGAAACTCGCGAATGGACGTGTCGAGAAAGTTGCAGCTAATGGCCACTAGAGGCGTTTGAAAGCGGACGCGAATGCGGCAGTTTGGGTCGCAGAATACTTGTCTTCAAACCGCCAATAGAACTACCCTTCTATGTACGTCTGACTTTATGGGTGCGGGCTGTGCGAAAAGTAAACAGTTCGTTGTTTACATCGTTCGCGAGAACTGGACGCGTTCTTACCATCGAAACGAACCTTTCGAATGAACAGTCGTCAGGGAACGAAAACTCTGCTGAAAATATTCGAGAAAAGCAAAATCGTTTTTTGCGGGATGAAAAACCGGGCAGTTTCGTCGACGGGGGAAGATCCCCCGGCAAAAAAGAGGAACTGGCACGAAGGCTTGCTCGAAACGATGGAAGATCCCGCGTTCAAGGTGAAAGAGGACGAGCTGGTGACTGTTATCAAAGACAAGTATCCAAAGTCCCGTCATCATTATCTCGTACTTCCCAAAGACGAAATTCATTCGATCAAAGCATTGGACGAGAAACATCAGGACCTTCTGGAACACATGGAAAATATCGGTCGCGAAATCACCGAACGATACAAGGATTACGAATTTATCATCGGATATCACGCTGTCCCGAGCATGTCCAGATTACACTTGCACGTGATAAGCACGGATTTCGACAGCCCCTGCTTGAAAACCAAACGACATTGGAACTCCTTTACGACTCCATTTTTCCGAACCTCGGAAAGTGAGTCGAAATATTTTCAACAATTTCGACAAAGATAGTGCACGAAACCCTGTAGAAATCAGCTTTTCAACCCAAATCTTGAGTTCCGAATACTGATCAGATATCGAAACAGACTCGGAGGAAAAATTATTTATTAAACTTTTATTCGACCGGATGTTGCGTAAAAGTTGCGTGATGAATCGTTAATGATTGCATTGTGAAAATACATCATACGGCTGAATGTTGGATTTTTCCGAAAACCGTCGAAAACAGTATTCAATTGGATAGATTAGAACCGGATTATCGAATGTACATTTTTTGTTTCGAAGTATTTTTATATTTTATTTTTTGACTAAATCGAATATTTATTGAGCAACAATTTTTTTAAGATTTTCGAAAATCGATCGAAAATCCAAATTTATAAAATACCGATTTCACGTAATAATGATAATGAGAAATGAAAAAAAGTTGGAATCGAACTCAAACGACGCCATTTTGTTTTGTCTAACTGAAGTTACCGCCATCTTGTAACGAAAGATAACGGTTGCAGCGATCCGCGAGGAATTGAAGGAACACGGTCGCGTCAAGCAAATGAGCAGTTCGGAAAGCGAGGAGCATTTGAAAAAGGATTTGATATGTCACAAATGTACGTACCGACCGAAGAATTTTCCAGATCTCAAGAAGCACTTGGTCACCCATTTGAGCGTGAAGTGATCGCGTAAATCAATCGAGCGCGCGAAAAACAATGTAAATTAAAGGAGAATAAACGACTTACTTCCAAACTTGTATTTTTCGTTGATTTCGGGAAGTAGCTTGGAGCCAGAAATTTGTCGCGTTCGCATCCTTCGAATCCTCATCCTCTCCTTTTTCTAATCTGCGACGATCGATGTTTCTACTGTTTGACGAAAGTACGACCGACGAAACTCAGAAATTTGGGGGAAGCTTCGTAAGGAAACACACACACAAACAGACTATGCGATATCGCGTACATATATCGTTTCAAGTACTAATAATTGTCCGCCATTTTGAAAGCACGCTTGCCGCAAATTTCGTGTCATATATCTTGTTTCCTCGATTAGTCTATTTCTGTGGACAGACCAAGTAAGATTCGTTTGACGAATCAGCTCGAAAAGAAGCATTTTCCGAAGAAAAAAAAACTTTAAAACCGCGGTTTAAAATTTCGGGCAAATGAGTGTTTTTCGCAAGCTACACTTTCGTCCATGACAACGGTCGAGCGACAACTGACTCTCACCACAATGCACGTAGCGTGGGTGGCGCTACCTGCTCGCGTTCGAAAATCTATTATGCAACGGTTTTCCACAAAAAGTCGGTTGCGAAGATATTCGACCACGTTCGATGTACACTGAATTCATTTAAGGTCTGGACCTGCTGTGTTAACGCTAAGTTATTGCTTAGGCAAGCATATCCAGGCATTAAATAAAGTCACCGTACATCGTAACGTGAAATTGAAACAAGGATAGACACGCGATGTTTGTCCAAATCAACGGTGTTGACGCGGGTGGCCGGCCGGTGCGGCGCTTCTCGACGCGTGACGCGCATGCGCGCTATTGTCCAGTGGAAAACCGAAGCGAAACAAAAAAGAAACGCGGTAACGGTCACAACGAATTTTACTGCACTCCGCGCGTTGTCCACGAGAAAAAGTATTTCGCAGTGGGCGACGAAATTCGACGAAATATTGTTAGCGTCGTTTCGAAATGATACACGTCCCGAATAATCGTTACGTCCGAAAATATTCGCATCTCCACAGCGACTCGCGCGACAGTTGGAAGCTAGAGTCGAAACGATTGGAAGCAATCGAAATGCTGCATCATCTCGTGAACGCGAATACGGCCATTTTGGATGAAGAACTTTCGGACGAGGAACGAGAGGATCGTCGGGTTTTCGTCAACGTTGAGGTAAGATTTTCAATTAACAAAAAAAGTAAACGTTTTTTTTCGTGGTATTCGGAAAATTTACTATAAATAAATTTGACATTAGTTAGAAGCGTCGCAACAGCTTTTTCTTTTTTTTGCTTCAACGCTCGTTATTACGTACTATATACAGAGTCTTATAACATCGCAAAAGTCCTCTCGCGAGGTATACGATTTTGTGGTTTTGCATTTTTTGTTGTTCCTCTCGTGAATTCTTCCGCTAATTCTATCGTTACATAGCGTCGCTAAGAGAGCTCGGGGTGGTGGTAAGGGGAAAGTGTGAAGAAAAAAAAAATCTGCGAATCGAGTCTCGCACGAGTCACACAGAGTATTCCATAAATCGTTTTTTTTTTCTTTTTCCTTTCTCGACATCTCGCGTTCAACTCAGTGTCTCTCGGTGTGTTTCCTCTTTTTGTATCTTAAGTGTCTACGTACATTTAGTAATACTGCGATTAATAGTTGAAGCGTTCCTCGCGCGTTCAAGGAACAATTAGGCATTTTTCTTGGTTTCTTTGTGTTCGTTTTGGGGCGTTCCCCGAGTTATTGCTTGGAATAGAACGGCAAACACGAAGAAAAGAAAACGAAATATTCGAATAGTCCTTCCGCCGTGTTTACACTTATCTTTCGGTACAGGGTGCGTATACTCGATCTTTTGGGGAAAATTCGAGTTTTCAGAGTTTTTTAAATAACCAAAAAAATCGGAAAAAATTCAGGTTTTTTTCTCGAAGTGTCTTATAAATTTGCCAATCGTTTCCAAATTCAAAATTTCAAAACTTTTCCTACTAAAAATAACAAAAATGCTGAAAAATTGGGAAAAACAGAATTTCTTCAAATAAAATCGTAATTCAACAATAAGCAATGATAAACAAACACAGTTTTAGGATTTTGTACCTTGGACTATGAGCTTCCAAAAGAATACTGTATTATTTCGCAAGCTTGTAGTCCAAGGTGAAAAAACCCTGAAACCATCATTTTCAATAGTTGTCTATTGTCAAATTACGATTTTTTTACGAAATTCCGCTTTTTTCCTCTTTTTGCCATTTTTTTCATTTTTATTAATTACAGTTTTGAACTTTTGACTTTATCGATTTTTGGGCAATGTAGAAGACACTTCAAGAACCAATCCCGAATATCTTCCAATTTTTTTAAACCTTAAAAAACTTTGAAAACTCGTCGATTTCTAAAAGACCCAAAATCGGCAGGGTGTATCCAAAAACCAAGCGTACCCACGTCGGTTCGAGTATCCCGAATATTTCCACATTCGCAACACGTTTCGTACAACTGATTTTCCATTAAATCTAATTTCCTTTGAATTAAACTATCGTCATCGAAACGCTTATCGACGACGTTCTAGGGGCATTAACGAACTCTGTACACGATAAATTCTCGCATCCTCGAGCGTCGTGTCGACCACTCCGTCCACAAAAACAAAAACAAAAACAAAAACACAAATCCACGATTTCACCGAGAATATTCTCAGAGTCGCGAGCGACGGTCGAGAAAACGAGAGTCGGAAAGTCTTTCGGAGAAAGAGGAAGGAACGTGGGGAGAAATAAAACACGAGCGTGAGAGACACAGGCGTGGCGTGTAACGGTCGAAAGTTTGCTGGGACCTGCATAAAACGTAGGTGCCGGCAAAGTTACGTCGGACCGACACCGAAGCGCTAGTGTCGCGGACGCGATGTTTCTTTCCCTCTCTTTCCGCGTTCGTTCACGCGGGAACAAATGTTTCGTTGCCAACGTCAGCCGGAAGAATAAAAAAAACAAAATGTGTAAATATATATATATATATTATATATTATATATATATATTTATATAAATATATATAAATAAATAGTCAAAAAGGTTCCTGGAATAATCGAGATTAAACGCTACCTTCCACGTCCTATTCTCACTAATCGCGTATGCGTACATATACACACATATATATACATATATATGCGTTATATCTCTAAATTTATATATACATACATATATATACATACATACATATATACATATATCTATCTAAGTAAAAAAAAAAGACGAATCGTCGACGTCGGTTAGACTCGCGAGACTAGCACCGTTTATTTGCGAACCGCCCGCCCGTACCTTGCGTGGCCCAACAAAAGCGGTCATTTTGAAAAAGCCACTGAGCAACCGGGAACAATCGGACGAACCCCGAGAGGTGGGCCGATTTTTTCGAGCAAACGCGTTCAACGGCTTTACCTTTTTCTTCCCCTCGAGTGGGGGGAAAAAAATAAAAATGGAGAAACAAAAAAAGAAAATTAAAAAAAAAAAGGGATGGGGGTGAAACGAGGTTTAGCCTGAATCGACGATTCGTCGGTACCCTGTATAAGTCTTTTCTTCGGACGATGAAGAAGGACGCGTCGCACTTCGATTATTCGGAAAAACGTTAAACTTTTGTTTTAAATTGTTTTTTTTTGTTTTTTTTTTTTTTTTCATTTTCGTTACTGGTTCCGGGAGATCGAGCCGCGACTTTGCTTCAACGAAATTAATTCTATCGAGTAGACTATACGGAAATAACAAACATTTATACACGACGTCTTAACTAATATTCACATTTTACAAATAGACACTTTCACTCTCGCAATCTCGCAATACACGTGTATATATATATATATATATATGATCGGTATAACGTATTGATATATATATATATAATTCTGTTGTAAAATGTACAAGTATATGATACAAACGTGCGGCTCGATCTGTTCCCGTTGGCAAAGTCTCAATCGTTCCCATCCGCGTGAACGAACAAATTTCTATGTACAATAAATGGAAAGAAAATCGTTTCTCCCTGTCCTCCGATCCTATACTTCGCCCTTTTCTGTGTGTGTGTGTTTTTCGTTTCGTTAGTTTCTTTCTTGTTTTTTTTTTCTCGGTTGAACGCGTAATCTAGTAACTTCGGAACGATAGCCGTAGTGAAGGTTAGAAGTGGATAGAAGTTGGATAGAAGTTGGATCGAGTGATAGCTCAAAGATTGTTGGACGTAGTTGCGATATATTGGTAATGATAAGTCGCGATAGTTGCGGTAGTGATTTTTCTCTTTCGCGTTATTCGCCGTAACGGTAAATAGTAGTTAGTAATAGTAATAGTAGTAGCAGTAGTAGTTGTAGTAGTAGTAGTAATAGTAGTAGTAGTAGTAGTAGTAGTTTTTGAGTTACTAGAGTACTAGTCGACGACAATAGATCGGCGTTCGAGAGGTGCGCGAAAGAATTTTCGTTTTTTGTAATATTCGCTATTTTTGTTTTTCGTCTCTTTCCGTGGCGGCTAGGAATAATAATATTTAAAGCGCGAGAACAAAATTTTCCTTTCGACGGGTGCGCATACGAATTTCAATAAATAAATAACGGGGAGAAATTACGAGCGGCCGGTGAGAAACGAAAACGCTGGAGGAATAGAATGATAGACGAAAAAAAAAGCAACAAAAAAAAAAAAGATACGAAAGAAGGTAACGTTTCCGAAATCTCACTCGATATTTCGAGGGCCGGCTCTCTACGACTTACGAATACTGAGTTGCGAAAAAGAAGGAAAAGAAAAAAAAAGGGAAAACCCTTTTTACGAGACGTACGTAGATAATAATGATAAACATTAATCGATCCTAATATTAAGACGCGACGATAGAACACGACGAACGTTAATAACGAGAAACTTAAATTATCAATTATCGAAGAATAAATAACGATTAATTCTTAAAAAAAAAAAACAATGATAATAATTGGACAGGGCGAATTTGATGCGTCGTTCGTGCGTCAAAAAAAAGTCAAGGAACTCTCCCTATTTCAAACGGGACACGCTTTTTTTTTTACGCGACTCGCTCGAGTCTTTGGAGATTGGAACAATTGCACTCGCACACGCAGATTCACATACACATACGACACACATTCACGCTCGAGAATTTTTACCACGAGCGAATCTTCGTGCATCCTTTTCGCACGATGACAAACAAACAAAACAACAAACGAACAAACGAACAAAAAAAAACGCTCGAACAAACGAGTCACGATATTTCGCACGTCCTTTCGCACAGTTTTCACTTTTCACCAAATTGTCCTCCCACTCGGTCGGTCGCGAATCTCGCGCACAAATTTCTCGTCTTTCTTTAATTATTTTTTTTTCTTTTTTTTTGGCCAAGTTCGCGAGTGGGTCTGGATGAAATCCAGAAAATTTTCTCCCAGCTATTGGACTCTGAGGAGCGGAATGTCATCGATCGAAAAAGTTTGATTTTTTTTTTTAAGTTACTTAACAATTAGATAGTTCAACGAAGCCTGCTCTTCGAACGTTCTCGCTCTTATTTTATACTTTCAATTACACGCTACTATTTACAAGTTTGTTTGGGTTTGTTTGGGTTTGAAGGATTCAGGAACGAGCGACGATTCGAAGATTCTCGTGGACGAAAAAAAAAAAAGGGAAAGGGAACGTGGGGAATTAACCCGGAAGTGAGAATAATTCGAGATGGATTTTTTTACAGGCGACGCGATTTAAAGCTGCGAGGAACTTTTTTCGACGATGCATTCTGCTTCTACTCTCTCTCTCTCTCTTTAAGTCCGATTTTCGATAATTCTTATTTGGAATAATATACGCAGTGATAGCAATAGAAAAACAGAAATATCAACAAATTTGACTATACATTGGCTACCTAAAGTGATCCGCGACTCGAAAAAACGTCCATTTTCGATCTTGTCCGGCTGTATCCTGAAATTCTTAACTTTCCTTCGTTTTCTGACTATTTTCATTTTTTTTTTTTTCGATTGCGCTTGGAGAATTTTTGCATTTTGTTCTCGATTGGAATCAGAAGCGGGGGTGATATATCGAAGCAGCGGACACGCTCGCCGGGCTCTCAGTCGCGAATTCAGTCGGATGAAAAAAATATATATATCTTTTCGTATCTGTTTTTTTTTTTTTTTCGTTAGCGAGATTTACCAGAGTTGAAAAAAGCGCGGTGAATTTTCCTGAATTCCATTTTTGTTTTTCTCGATCGGAATAGTGTGGATATTTGTGTGTGATTTAGCCAATTGTAAAATGACAAAGCGGAAACACCGCGTTTCCCTTATCTCGCTTTATTCGCCTCTCTTTTTTTTTTCTTTTTTCCAAATTCCGTATTTGTCAGTCTCTATTATTATCTCTCTCGTATAATGTTTTTTTTTCTTCGGTTTTTGTGTTTCACGGAGGTGTCGAAACGCGACAAAGAGTCCGGCGAGCAAAGTCCGCGATCGGGAATCACCGCGATTCTAAATGTTCAAGGAATATTTAGCTTTCGAACGGTTTTTGTTTTTTTTTTTCAAGGTTTTTCGAAAAGACGCGGTCGCGGATCGAATTTTTTGCTCTAAATCATCGTCCAGTCTGCACTCACGATTTTCAGTCTCGCGACTAACCTAAACTCTGTACAAGAATTTACGAGAGGCTAAAAACAATTTTTTCGTTCGTTTTCTGACGTGGACGATCCTATTGAATTTTTTTCTATACGAAGTTACGGCGATACAATCTTTTTTTTTTATGCTTGACCTTCTAAGGATAGAGGTCAAGAATTTATCCCACTCGCGAACTTTCAGCGGAATTCCTATTTTTTTTCTCGTTGGCCAATGAGATTTTTAACTTTCGACACGGTTACTTGTCTTGTTTCTTCTTTCTTCTGGCTTTTCGATTTATCTTGTTTTTTTTTTCAATGCTTTTGACCTTCACCAGTGAGATGTTCTCGCAGACGATGTTTCTCGCGTTCGGGCGAACCTCCGCTTCGTTCACTTCAGGAAACGTTCTCCTCTCTTAGCCCGTAACAATGAACTCGCGTTTCCTCGATCGTTCGGCACCACTCGAGGGCAAAACCCTCCGGTTCCTCCAGATAGTACGTTCTGTTCGGCTGTAACGAGGAATTTCAGAAATTCAACATTTTTCGGAGCGAGAGATATTCAGAAAATTCTAGAAACGAACATTCTTTACGAATTTCGAGAAACGAGTCAAATTTTCGAAACTGATATTTTTGTCTAACTGATGGAAATCAATTTTTTATTTCGATTGCTTGATCCTGATGAGTTTTAGGATACCAAGATTGCAAAACGTTTTTTTGCGACCTTCGTTTATTTGGCGACGAAAATTCATCGCCAAAATTGAGAATAATGATAAAAAGAAAGATAAAAGACTGATAAAAAAATTTCGATGCATGCCTACGTCCCCGAGATCAGTAATTTTCAAAATAACCGTCGTTTCCATTTGTATCATCGAATAGGACGTTTGATAACTTATTTATCATTTTTTACATTTCGAGTCACACAACTTTGAAAAGGTAAGAAATTCAAGAAATTTTCCTATTTCAAGGGCACTAAAATTCGGCCAATCGAGACGATAAGCACTGACACTGAAAATGTACACAATTGGAATGCAACAATTTTCTTCATGTTTCGCAAATATTTTTTTCGGGAATTTGAGAAAATGACATCGATTATAATGACAATACGACGGCCATGGATAATGCTACGAAGCAATTGATGCGATATTATTAATCAGAGAAAACTGAATATTCATTGAATACCAAAGATTTAAGACAACGAATTCGATAAAAGAGACAAGTACTTTGAGCCTACCGTGTGAACGAAGAAGATCTTAAAGTTTTTCGGTTCGACCCTGAGTTCGGGGCTCCAGGGTATTTCGCCCTTGAGTACCATGGTGACAGGATCAACGTAGTACAGATGTGGTCCAGTTGTGAGTAGAAGCATTCTTCTTCTAGCAAAGAGGCCTTTGCGTTTGTTGACGAATCCGCGTTTGAGTATGAGATTGTCATCAACGAACGAATGCCATGGATCGTCGTTTCGTTGTATCTCGAGTCTGCGTTTGATCTCGGCTTCGGTGAGATCGGCGATGCCGGAATTGCTTCTGCGGGTGATTGGTCTTTCGATCGTTGTCGCGGTTGCGTTGGGGGTGGTAGGATTCAAGGGGTTTGGGGGGTTGAGGTTGGTGGTGGCGGGAGTTGGTAGGCGATGACTGATTTTGACAGGAATGGCTTCTTCGCCGATACCGAGGCCGAGCAATCGTGTGAGTTGACGATCGTCGAGGCCAGGTTCGAGATGATCGGGTACCCGATAGTGCGATCTCATTTCTTCGTGTTCCGAGGTGCCCGGTAGATAGGGATATATCGGAGGTGGATTTTGTTCGTGGAGGGTCTCGAAATCGACACCGGCGAAAAACTCGTGAGCTTTTATGCTCGGATATCCGGAGCCGTGCTCATCGGTGGCTCCCAAACGTTCGCTCGACTCAACGACGAGCAAACGTTCGACTAGGCTCTTCGCCAATGGACAAAATCCGTCCGGTATCTCGTATTCGAGTTTCAGGATTTTCTGGAATATGAGATATTCGCTTCTGGATCTGAAGGGGGGCAGGCCCGCGACCATTTGATAAACGATGCAGCCCAACGCCCACAGATCGGAAGCTCTGCTGGCCGTTTTGTCCGTGAGCAATTCCGGGGATACGTACTGGGCGGTACCGACGAACGAGTTTCGACGTTTTCTCGGCTCGTCCGATATCTCGCTGTTTTCACTCGTTGCCCCTGTCGTTGTTGTTGTCGTTCCTGTCGTCATCCTCGGATGAGACAATTCCGGGTCGTCCTTGAGTATCTTTGCGCTACCAAAGTCCGTTATCAGTATGTGCATCTTCTCGTCGAGTAGCAAGTTCTCGGGTTTGAGGTCGCGATGGATTATCCCCAAACCGTGAAGGTACTCGAGACCCCGGAGAATCTCGGCTGAATAGAACTTCGTACACTCGATGTCGAACGAACCGACCTTGTTTATGTAAGGCAACAGCTCGCCGTTCTTTGCATACGAGAGAACGAAGTACAGACGATCCAGGTCTTGAAATGTACAGAACAAACGTACGAACGAGTGTTTCGCGCCTGTCAGCATGTTCAAAACTTCCTTCTCCCGCTTCACGTACTCGGTCTTCTTTTCCTTGATTATGTGACGTTTGTCGCATACTTTTATCGCGTACTCCCGACTCGTGTGGATGTCCTTCGCCAGGTACACCTGTTTTCACAAATCGAGACCATTCGAATTTATCGTTCCTCTAGTCGTACTCGTATTCCAACAATTTTCATTTTTTATTATTAATTTTATAATTAATTTTTTATAATTGTATATAATTTTTTTATTTTTACAATTATATATAATTATACAAAATTTTATATAATATTTTTATATTATATAAATAATTTAATTTAATAATAAAAATTTATATTATATAAATATAAATATAAATTTCATATAATAATTTTATATAATAATCAATTTTATTTTTATTATTATTATTAATCAAATGGAAACCGAAGGGAATTCGGGTTCCTTAAAATACAGAATCAACGAGTATACGAAAACGCAACGTTCCTATATTTATTAATTTTTTTATATCGAAATCTCAATCAGTAAAATTTCTACGAAAAAAAAAGTGGAAAAAATAAAAAATAACAATTTCATCGCGTTCGATCTTTGCAATTTTCAAAGTCGTCCAAATTCGACAATAATCAAAGCCCAGCACAATACATGTTTTCGCCACAATGGGGTGTTCTTTCCCGAGTAGATTAGAGCACTTATCGACTGCCTGATAAGACTAGAAAAAAGTTTCATCTCTACAATCACGAATCAATAAAAAAAAAAAAAAAATCAACAACTGTTTTCGTTGCACCGACGGAATTCTTCAAGGTGAAAAAATCAAAGATGGCGTATTTATCGTAACAGATAATAGGTAAAGAGTGTAATGTTACGAGTCTCTCGTACTAACCGTGGAGAAGCTGCCCTCTCCGATCACCTTTCCGAAGATGAAGTCTTTGGGTGTACGTTTGTGGGTGGCAAGTGATGTCGTGATTGCCGGACTTCCGGTGGGCGGTACGCGGGGTGTGAGCTCATCCGAGGTAACGACGACACCGTTCGTGGCGTCGTTCGTCGGTGGTGACATGTTAGACACCGGCCCCTCCACCGTTAATCCCGGCTGTGGCGAAACTGTAAGCGCCTGATTCGCCACACGCTGCAACCGAAATGACAAAACCCGTAAATACAAATAAAAAAAAAAAAAAAACAAAAAAAAAAAAAAAAAAAAAAAAAAAAAAAAAAAAAACCAAAAAAACGAAAAAAAAAAAATAAAAAAAAAAAACAACCAATCCTAATAAATGAAAAAAAAAAAGAAAAAAATCAACCAATAAT